>VZSC01007012.1:219572-284572 GCA_013398225.1 Steatornis caripensis | reverse complement strand
CTTCAACGGCTTTAAGCGAGCGATTTTTCACATACTCGTAAGCAGCGGGAAGGAAGATCTGGTTACTCCAAGGGAGAGTACCATCAACTTTTTTTCGTGTAAGCTGATCTGGCTGAAGCACTTTACTCAGTTTATTTTCTTATGACCTTATGTGACCTCAGAGATGAAGTCAATTAGCAGTTCATCAAGGCAGAAATAAGTAAAAAGCAATATCAGATTTTCAGATGATACTTTGAAACGGATTGCTAGGATCCAGTAGTTCTTGTTTCGAATGATTGTGCACCTGCTATTTGTACCCTATTTGTACGACTTCTAAAATAATTGGCGATCCAACCAAATGATATCAAGCTATTTTGATTAAAAAATTAAGACCTTTTTACCCAATCATATATGCTGCTTTTTAGGCAAACAGATTTTGCTTGTACAATAAAGATATGTTGTGCTGAACAGGTACTATAGGCCACTTACATATAACGTTAGAAAGTCTAACGATGTTCTTGAGAGAAATGTTTGGTTAACTGACTGTCCATTCACATCAATATCAGATCTCCCGTTGGAGTTCTACATTGCTCATCATTATCCAAGTGGTACAGATCAAAGGCACAAGACCACTCAAATACGCTCCTCCTAATTTTATGAATAAACAATAATTTTTTAAAAAAAATCGTTTTTTAATTTTTTGAGGTCCCTAAATGTCCAAGCACTCAGGTTCTTGAAAACTGACGGTTACTGCCTGGCATACCGAATTTATTATCGTGCAAGTTTTTAACGACTGTTGAGGTCGTGATGCAATTTTGTATTCAGGGATTTTATTTTTTTTCTGAGAACCTGGGGGGGAATTCTCGGCTCACAAATTTCCCCGTTTAGTATTATAACGGACATAATAGTTTCTTCCTCTGCACGTGTAATTCCCAGAAGTTGTTTCATTAATCTTTCACAGAATTACTGTTTGGTAGGATGCAAAAAGACTGGGAGATGGCAATTAAAAATCAGCTTATTAAAAAACGTTTGGGTGCACGTATACTGTGAATGAATCCAAGGGAATATGCAAATCCTTCAAATCGGGAAGTTTCCCGGTGCTTAAATAACTCGGCACGACTAATTGCTTTCTGTTCTCAGCCCATATGCTCTCTTCTCGGTTTCTTCTGAGCGAAGTGTTCGGAGAGGAGGTTTGCACTCCCCCATTTCTGAGTCATACGAGGAGATGGACTGAGTTTCAGGCGCTTAACCCTGGCACATCCATCCCAAGTCACTGCGGCTCAGGGAGCGCAGCTTTGTTTCCAATACTGCCGGTCACTCGGGTTTGCTAGACAGTCCTCCACAGCTGAATGACCGGTAGGTTTTGGTGGGGCTAGGAGGTAATTTTAGCTTGTTTTCCCAGTGAGTCTGACGGGCTGGTGGCATGTGCGTGAAGGGATGAAGGACGGGGCTGCGTGCAGCCCCATCGTTCCCCAACGGCAGCCGAGGCTGGACGTCTGCTGGAAGGACGTATGGCTGGTGGTTCCATGGAGCTGGTGTGCAGAGCAGCCGTGACCGTGGGCCTCGGGGAAGAACAGTGCTAGATGATGAGGACGGGAATGCCAGCTGGCTCGTGCTCCTTCCCCTCTGGAAGGGATGTAGGTTGACCCAGCATGCAGGCAGAGCCGGGTGCTTGGACCAGGCGCTAAGCACGTTTGCGTCTTTGCTGCATGCTTGAGCAAGGAGAGAGTGCTGGAGAGAGGCGGCGAGCGAGGGCTGGGCGCGCGGGGCCGGGCCGTGGCTGGCCAGCACAGGCAGCTCGCTGGCGTGTCCGTGGCGGTTCAGGGTGCTGGCTCCGTACAGGCCGGTACTGTATTAGCAGACGCATTAGCAGTACGCTTTTAACAAGAAACGTTCAGGTGCGTTAAAGAGAGTTTTACCAAGTATCTCGCCCTGGTTACAAGATCCATCAAACGTGAACACTTTCACAGTGTTCTCCCAGAACAGCTTTCTGATCTGTGCCGCATGTCCAGTGTTGACTTTTCCTGTATGTTTTTCATGGCATAAAATATTTTTGATGGGCTTCGGCATAATTTTAGCCTCAGCTCCTTCCCTGGGTTAAATGGCAAGGGCATCTTAGGGAAGAGTTTGTGCTGATTGTGAGTGGAATTTTCAAAAGCTCCATTTGGCTTAGCCTTGTAATCTTGTCTAAAGTAATTTTTGTCAGGTCTGTAGTAATTAATATATTGTATGTGCGTACGCCATTATGGAAATGGTCTAACGCTTTATTGCCATTTCAGTTTTATTTTAGCTTTCAAGCTTTTTGTCAGAGTTAGAGTGCAAATATGGGACAGTGGATTTTTTTTTCTGCCCTGCGTGGTATAATACCTAATTAGTTTCTCAGATAAGAAATCTGGAATTGAAGGTAAAACACTCTGCCGAACTTTGGCAGTCTTAGATTAAATCTTAATTATGATTCATCTCCTTAAGTTCACAGCTATTAAACACCTTGGGTTTAGAAGTAATACAGTTGATCTGGTGAATTGGGCTTACCACGTGCATTTGTAATTGAATTTGAATTTAAAGCCAATTGTAGCCGACGATTGTGAGTCCCTGCTTCAGGCAGTATCACCACTTAGATGAAGTTTCTCATCTCCCAAGCAACACGCTGTAGTGATACAGTTTGGAAGAAATAGCTCTCGTGTTGGTGATTGACCCTCCTGTCATGCTTTCCTTGATGTTGGCTCCGCTCACGCCAGTGTTTTGTGACTCTCTCTAGTATCACCGTACTCTGTGGCTTCCCCACACGTATGGGGGCCCCAGGTTTGATTTGGCACCCGAGGTGCGTATAAACTTGTGACTCGGTTTTCAGGAAGCGGAAGGGTTGGTGATTAAACTTTTTTACATGCGTTTGAGCACGTACTGTAGTCAGCTGCCTGCTTTTATTTTTCGCAGGCAGTTGCTTTTCATTTGCATACATATCGTGCCAAATACGACCTATTGCTACACGGGGAATGCTGCGGGAGAGTTAAGAAAATAGCATTCCGAGTATTGCTGCCGCTGATGTTCCATAATGGGAGTTGCTAGATAACTTTGAGACAGGCAAAGTAAGGTGTATTCGAGGGAAAAGAGGGGAAAAAGAACACTAAAAATACAACGCGGATTGTTCAGTTGTGAATGTGACTTGTACTTGTTACCTAGGATTTGAGAAGAGCAACTAAACTTGGTCATGCTTAAATAAGATGTTACTGGAGTCACGTCCTCCTCCTGACTTTCTTGGTGTAGAGACCTCACTAAACTATATGGAACAATAAGAAAATCTTTCAAGGCAATCCTCTGTTCCTCCTCATGCCACCCATATCAAAACACAAATGTTTCTTCTCCCTTTTTTCCCTTCCCTCTTTTCTTTACTCTCTCTTCCTCAGTCTCTGACTGACGTCTCTCCTTTCTCCTTTGAAGACTCGGAGCCTAACGTGCAATCTCTGAGTTTAAAGCTGCATTTCTGGCACAGTAACATAAAATATCCACGCCGGTTTGCTGTGTAGAGAAAAAGCACATCCATCCTGTATCTTGCTTTTTGCCCCACTCTCTGGTTTTGCTCATGTTTTCAAGTGCTGCTTCACAATAAACTTGCCATGCCCCATGTCCAATATTCATCTCCTCCCATGCCATAATGATATTTTTCTTACCAAGTCCAAAATACCTTTCAGGAAATTTGGCACTCAAATAGAAATGGTGCTTACGTCTGGCAAGATCCGGCAGTCAAGTAGGGTTCTCGGCGCGCTCCTGGCACTCTAACGATCTATCCAGTGGGATATGTAAAACCATGATGAAGGATGTAACGAGTTAATAACAAGAAAACCACATGGTTTGGTCGAATGAAAATCCAGCTACTCGGCTGGATTGTTTTTCTGCCCTTGGACAAGGCGTAACGGGAAACTCATTCACAGTTACTTTCAGTTGAAGTTCAGAATCTCACATTTAGACACAAATCCTACTAATGAAGTATTTGGAAACAATTGGCCTCAGACCTGCAGAACAATGTATCTTTTTGGACTTGTAAAACGGGACTTTTAGGGTTGTTTTACAGTTTGTCTTTGCAGCCAGACTAGCTTGACTTGTTCCTGAAAGCATTTTTGGCCTCCTGTCACAAACTGAATTGACATCATTTCCTGTGTAAGTAGAGTAGGAATCAAAACCTCCTACTGCGAAGCCAAGGCAATTCGGAAAAACGAATGAAAGAAAAAAAGCAAACAAAACCCTCGAAAAACCAAAACCCCAAACAAATGCATCTTTAAGTCGTGAGACCTTGCTTTTGGCACGCTATTGTACTTTTCAAAGCTTCTGAATGGCTGCACATTAAGAAAGGTTTGAGCTGTCCAGTTATTTAGACTTCCTTTACTCACCTGAACTGCTGACTTTGTCTGTCCTTTCTTGCATAATAACTACTTCTTGATTGCTTAAAAGTACGGAAGCTTGTCCGTCAGATTTGTTGTGTTTAGTCTTACCTAATTCTGTATGTCTTGTATTGTTTTACCTTGTAGGGTCCACCTTGAAACGACTATGTCTAGGCAAAGATCACAGTAGTAGTAACTATCCCATTTTTGTTTCTCAGTATTTCCTTCATGGCATGGGATGTTTTCTTGCTTTTTTTTTTAATTATTATTTTTTACTAAAAGCTGGTTGTTTAATAAGTAGAGCTGATGCACTTATACTGATATGAGATTAGACTGTATAAATTGTGATACTGTCATAATAATGCATGTGCTGTGATGTCTTGGGAACCACGCATGCTGCAAGAGAGTTGTGGTATTTGTGTGTGAGACTGTGCACGCATGCGGCGAGAAAACTGGATTCCGTGTTTGTCTTTCTGAAATACACACCTTTATACGACTGCAGTTCTCTGCTGGAGGAATTTATAGCTTAAAACGATCTCGTTCCCATTGAGCTGCATGAAATATTAAACACTAATTGAAGAGTTTTCCTGTCAAAACACTTATTTTTCTCACTGGTCCCTTTCCCCCAAGCAAAGCAAAAGGAAATGAGCAGTATTCACGTAGAAGTTATGGTGCGGGTTGAATGCATGATCATTTAAAGGTTATTAATGTATTTTATATAACCGTAGCACTAATTAGTTTACTCGGTTTCATTGGCTGGTAACTGATTAACAGAAAAAAGAAGACTGAATGTTCACGTTTGCTTATGTAATAATTTTACTACAGTTCTATGAACGTTTTGCTTGGAGAGATGGTCTTTTATTTCAAATCTTCAGCTGTGTCAGATATGTTAGCTGAAAGGTCCTTTATATTTTCTGCTTAGGTCAAATTCAGGCACCTTCAGTTGCCGTTCCATGCTGATCTTGCTGTGTCAGACTTGAAGTTACCAACACATAAAAGCAACAGATTTATTTTTTTCCTAGTTCTTCTAGGAATGAGTGAACATACAAAATTAAATCTTTGTCAATACTCTCCTTGTCTGCTTTTATCTATACCAAGAGTTCTGTATCTTTATCTTTGCTTCAAAACCTCACACACCCACTGTGTCCTCTCTCCTCTTTCTTCTCTACATTCATGGCCCTGATGGGTTGGTGGGTTTTTTTTTTCCCCCAAAAAAATACGCAGACGGCAGAGTAAACGGTCCTAACATCATCGAGAGAGGTTGTGGGTTCCTGGAGCCTTTGAGGCGTAGTAGCCAACCCTATTTGTAACCTATATGACAATTACATTTTTCCAGGAGGACAGTAAACTTAACGCAAGTAAATGAGATGGTAAATTCGTTTTTTAAATGTGTGTAGTTTTAGCAAGTAATACTTCCTGCCTCCCACGCTCTCCTGGCAGTCTCCTCTGGAGAGACTTTGTAAGCCTCAGGATGTCGGTGTTACTGGGACCGTATTCGTTGCTTCTCTCCAAATCATTAATTTCACCTAGAGAGAAGTTGCGGGCCCAACAGCTTGTGGCTGAGCTAACGTAATGTGACGGAGAATATGAATGCATTGGACTTGGACCATTTCTTTAAGCAAAGGTGTTCCGTAGAAAGGAGGGGGGGGGAGGTTAGAAGTTTGAAAAGCCACCGTTTGAGTGGCAGTAGGTGAGAAACTGTTTGAGCAGCAAAGTGGTGAAGCAGAGGTGCCATTGTCAACTTTCTTTGTGTGTGATTTTCCAGGATCCTCGACAAACAGTCTCGTAACGTGTCCTGAGCCCCTCCCGCAATCAACCCTCCAGGTTCAGGCCAACAACAGTAACAACAAGAAAGGAACATTCACAGACGATCTTCACAAGCTGGTTGACCAGTGGACAAGCAAAACTGTTGGAGCTGCACAGGCAAAACCTTCTTTAAACCAACTGAAGCAGAACCAAAAAAGGCAAGACATGGAGCCAAAGGCTAATCCCATGCAAACACAGAATGAGACATGTGGAGTAAGTGGCACTCCTTGAAGAACGTACCTTTTGCTATGTGTCTGAAAGCCTTTGCAGAACTCAGATTTGGAGGAGGACATAGACTAAAATTACTTCAGATAGATGCTTCCTATAAATGTCCATCTCTTTTCATTAAGTACTAAACCAGATTTTTTTTTTCTAAGTTGTCTTTTGGAATAATCTTGAGGGATATATGGGCTGCAGTACCTATATATAAAATATATATTTTTAAATTGCAAACTGCTTATTAACAGCAATATACGGCAATACTCATACCGTTAACCATATGTTGTTCAACTTGAGTTTTAACTGTCCATAGTTTTCTTCTTTTTGATGTTTGATATTAATCTTCCTAAGGCAGAACAGTGGCTGGGCTGGTGGCTTGGTGGCTTGTTTGAGTGGAAGCGGAGCGAGTACTGCACTGAGCTAGGGGGCAGCTGGATGTGTCTGTGACCCTTGCTTGTGGTACTGGGCATCTTTGAGGCTCTCTGCCACGTGAAAATACCATCTTCGGGAATGCTGTGAAAGTAAACTACAGCAAAACGGAAACTGGAAGTGGCCCCGTTCATCCCCTCTTATTTTCAGTGGCAGGAAAATAACATTGCACCATGCATTTGTGTGTGCATTCAGTGCTTGTTTTTGTGGCTGAGTGATGATGTGGAGGCAGGCATAAAAATGAACGAAGATGAATCCAGAATCCCAGTGTACCATTCTATCCCACTGTGGTCTGGGTTTCCAGACCTCTTCCTCCTCCTCACGGTCAGATGGTTTGACTAATAACTTTTGCTGGATTTATTTTTTTGGAAGACTGGAAATTGAGCCAAAATAGAAGATGATGAATTAATTTTAAAAGCGAAGAAATAGCGAAAGCAAAACCAGTGAAGGACTGGTTTGTAATCTCTTGAAAACATGATATGGTTAGTAAACCATTGCCGCCTTGGCATGTTGAAGGAGGAAAAAAACCTTGTATGCAGCAGTGGTAGCTCTGTAGTCATCCGTGAGGCGAGACGCGCCAAAGGGGGCACTGTGCTAACGTATCGGCTTTGGGACCCACTGGTTTCAGCGTTAGTAAGGTCACTGACTTCACAGGGAAAAGCGTTTGTGTAAATTTGTTAAACAATTTTATGTCAATTCTTAGTTGCCATAAATGAACAAAACCTGGAAAGAATCCTTGTGCGTAGTGATGGTTTGACCAGTATAAACCTGTTCTGGAGTAACAGCGGCATCTACTTAAGCCCCTATTAGTTTTCACAAAACAAGTCAAAGGAGGTGCTAGTAAACACATATTGAAGATTTCTAAAAGTGATGGTGAGGGCACAGATTTTCTTCTGTCAAGTCACTTCTTACCGTCTTTTGATGTGTTTTTTGCAGCTTGAGGTCTCTTCCCTGAGACTCCTCAAGTAGTCCGAAGTAGTCAGTTGGGGGTTCCGCCCACTTATAACTCTGGAAAAGAGTTTTTTGCTTATTAAAATCACCTGTTAAAATCAATTTAGCGTTAACTTTACCCTCTGCAGTCTTGGTTTCTCTGTTTCAAAGCCTGTGGAGACAGCAGAATATAACTGAGAGAAGAACAGGAATGTCCCTGTATTAATACACCGATCCTAGAAGGTTTATTTCTTTCTAGAATATAACAAGGCCGATTGAAGTCTTCTGGAGATAAAGTAGCAAGAGCTCAGACGGGTTGGCATCCCCTGAGCGGCAGTCAGTTAGAGACCTTGCGAGCTCCGCGCCACCTTGCTCTGGGTGGTTTTATGCATAAAGCCCTCGCAGGGCGTGCGGTCTGCGGAAGAGATGCAAAGGTAGATGGCAAATCTTCCTAGCATGATTGTCGTTGGGGTCCTTTGGCCGTGAAGATGGCACTGCATGCCAGAGATGACAGAAAGCAGGGCAGCAGGTACGATTTAAAAGACTCTGACAATAGCACGAGGGCTGTTGTGGGAGTTGAGCGTCATTCTGTTGATTTGATTGTACCTTTTGAAATTCACCCGGAAGGGGGAATTTAAGTTAAGGGAGGAAACGGCATCGTGACGTTGGAAGAAAAATAGCCGAAAGAGGAGGAAGGGAATTGTGTGAAAGGACTCTCAGTCTGGACAGCCAGACAAGTGATCCATAACATCAGTTCTTGGAGTGATGAGTTACACGGGGAGATGTTACATACGCGCTGAATCGCTGTTGAGTCCACCGTTTGAGATGGTGTTGAAAAGACAAAAAGAACTCAGAAAATCATATAAAGGATGTAAAAAATAGCTTTCTAACAGGGAGCATGTAAAGCTCAGGCTGTACTTCTTCAGTCCATCTGTTAACACCAGCTTTTCGTCGTCTTTTTGGTTGAATACAAAAACGCTTTTGCAAGAAAAGAAGGCGCGCTGAGCAGATTCCCAGCCCGTCAGAGAAAGTTATAATAAGGTTTTATGCTGGAAGTAAAGGCTAGATAAATCGGAAACGTAGTGAGTCTTATCCCCCCCCTCCCTTTTTTTTTTTCACTGGAACAAACTAGCCAGAAGCTGTTAGGACAGGTTGTCTCATGTTTTCAAACTGGGTGTCTTGTTTTAGGCGATGCAGTTGTTGGTCCCATGCGATGATCGGAACTGAGGGGCGGGAAGGAAGCAGAATCCCTACCTTCAGTTCTAAGTTTTCTCTGGCGGTTATTGGACAGAAAGATGTCTCCTCGAAGAGCTTTTGAACAGGAGTAGGAGTGATAGGAGTTGTCCCATGGTGTTCTGTTGGTTATAGGTCCCCTGGAATTGGCACCACACAGAGCTCTTGGGCGTCACACAGAGGCCGCATAGGCGATGAGCGTCTGAGGTGAAAAGTCTAGGGCTTCTCTTTCACAAGGTATGACAAAGAAGGCATCGAACCAAATGGCCCCTTCCTACTCTGTATTCTTTTTGGTTTTTTTAAATCTCTTAGGCCAAAGGGAATTTGCAACAACTCCTTATGAGTTAAGCGTAGAGTTATTTTAATTATTTTTTAATGTCTTGTTTTCTCTTACTGTCCACCCACTGTTACTAACACGTAGGGTAGTCGTGTGGCCAATTTCAAGTCTTCTCCTTCACACTGGAAACAGAAGACTGACTTTCCCGAGTTATCTTCTTTCTTGAGCTGCTTCTACCACTGTCAGCAGATTGTTTGCTGTGTGAATACAATATATTATTGGTACCTTTATTTTAACTAAGTGAAGGTTGGAAATTAACTTAGAAGATAAATTGGTGACGTGTTTCATAACAGTTAGTTAGTGGGTTTATTTTCTTCCTCTTTAGCATCAGCAGTGTAGAAAGCAATAAAATAATTGAGATGAAAAGGAAGACTTTAAATTCGACTCTGTCTCTGTGGAAGTTACCTGTTGGTTTGGCCGCAGATCCTGGTTGATACGTATTAGAAGCTTGCGGGGCAGCTTTCAGGCATCCAGTTCTGTCACAGGAGCACTGAAATGTTCCTTTTCAAATGTTTTACTTAAATGTTTTAATGTTTTACTTAAATGTTCAAATGTTTTACTTAAACACGGAAATAAGCGTGCCTTCTCATCACCAGTGATTTGAAATGCAATAGGAGATATTAGCAAGAACTGCAGTCAAACTTGCCCGATAGTAGTTATTTCTCTTGTGCTTATCCGTGTCAAAGATGCAGCAAAATAATCCTTTTTTACAGGTAATTGTGGTTACCACCAGTCAAGGAATACACCTAGGAACGTGAGCTGCCTTGTCTGTAAAGAGTACTGAATATTGTGTAGTTAAAGGTACGATTTGAAGATGCCTGGGAATAAAGGGCTTACCAAAAATATGTTTTCTATTCTTCATACCGGCACGTAGCTCCATGGGTCTTAAAGAAAAAAAACATTACCCTGAAAAAGCTGTAAACATGTACCAAGTCCATAATAAGGTTGTTTCTGTGAAGCACGCAGGTCTGTGTCGGTCGGTGACGTGGGCTGGGCCTTAGGCACCACCCGTAATAGCTGCACATCTGTTTGCGTTTAGTGCGTCTTGAGTTTAATGAGCCGGCTGCCTGGGAAGCAGGCTTTCTGTCGATAGCCGCAGACGCAAAAATGGAGCGGAAGGCCTATTAACACCTTTTACTGTGTCTTCCGTCTTCATTGAATTGGAAGAATAGTAAAAAATAGGATGAATCTGTGTTCGAAGCTATTCAACGGTGCCTTCTCGGTCTGAATGTCAGAATAGCTTTCCAGGAACCTGGAAGGGCACAAACAAATCTTCAGTAGCACCTAATAACTTTGGGTTTTCAGTAAACTGGAAACGGGCGATAAAAAGGGTGTATTGGCATCCTTACCCTGCGTGTGTTGGCAGCCAGCTCGAACCCTGTGCTGGGATTCAGACGGTTTTGTTTCAGTGGTAGTTGGACCGTGCTGAAGTAAGAGTAATGTTGATAACGTAGCTGTCAAAATGTAGCTGGAAGAAAAGTAATATAAATTTTTAGAATGAGTTGCGATAGTTACAGTCAGCTTTCACAGCAGAATTATCCGGTTTCATCTATTCTAATGTAAAAACGTAAATATTTATGATGTTTATAAGTCAAACCCAGCTATTAGCTATATACTTTGGCAGTACTGTAGCTGTGAACAGTGAGTGCTAAAGTGGCACTTCAGGGCTTGCTTGGTAAGGCGTGATGGCGAGGTAGAGAACTGAAAAAAGAACTCCGAAGAGCAGATTTTTTTTTTCTGAACTACCATAGCCATTGCCCGGTTTCACCTTTGTTTCACTTCTACAGATGTTTTCGTGTACGTTCCTCTTTGTGTATATATTATTTGTGTTTTCTAAAAGAGTGCGTATGGTTACGTGGGGAAACAGGAACAGGAACAAATGGCGGCGAGGAAAAGACCGGCAGCAAAAGGCAGGCGTGTGGGGAAGCAGCAGTGAGAGGTGGCTCTTACCTGGCAGGGGCTCGTGCAGGCCCTCGGGGCAGAGGTTTATGAGTGCAGGAAGAGTTTGGCAAGCGTGGGAGAGGAGGCGGCGTGAGCAGAGGTACCCAGGCGGCGGGCTGAGATCCCGCCACAGCTGTGCGTTGAGTGAGTGTATTGCTTCTGTAGAGGAGGCCAGTTGAGATGTGGAGGGAAAGAGGAGGGAGGGGGGTTTTTGCTTGCTTCCCATATAATCTAGGATATGTTTTAGGCTGTCAGCCCAGTCTCCCTTCAAAAAAACCATAAAAAAACCAAACTTCAGCATTTCTACCAGACAGACTTTTTTACGTGGTGATGACAGAGTTTTGCAGTGCGTTGGTTAAATTCATTAACTTTGAGACTGTGTCTACCTTATTGACCGGCTTAAGGCCAGGTCAGCTGGCTTCACTAGGCTCTGGACAGGCAGCACAACAACCAGAAGTGAATTAATGTTGTAATATTAAAAATTAAGTAATGCCACCCGTAGTTGGCTAAGTCATATACTCAATCTCATTCCTCATTGCCGGTGTTGCACTGTCTATACTTGAATTCGGAAGGGAAAAAACCACTTCTGCTTTACACTTCAGGAGGATTAGAGTATTTTAAATAAACAGAAACACTTGTTCTGTATGACCGCAGGCTACGGCTGTAAAGATCTTTTGGTTTTCAGTGATCTCTAAACATCGAGCTGGACCCAGGAGTCTGCTATTGTGCCACTTGTTTTCAATTCCCAAGACAACTTCAGGATAAAAGAAACTATTCTCACCCGTATCTTCCAGCTGCCGGTAGCGTACCAAAGCCCAGAAGACGCTATGAAAGCTGAAGCCTTGTCACTGCTAGGGTATAGCGTGCTGTAGTTGATGCGCATTTTGGAATCAACAGCTTGTGCCACAACCAGCACCTTTTGAACAAACTTGCAGAAATGATGAGGAGTAACTAAGAGGAGAGGTCACCTGGGCAAGCAGGCAGTGATGGGAGAACTTATGAGTTCACAGCTGCACTGGTGAGCTTCAACCCTGTCCCGGCCAAGTGTAGGGCTTGTGCTCGGGGGCGAAATACCCGTACCATTGACAAGGCATTCGGCCGTGCCATGCGTCTCGGGGGCTTCCTTTGGTGTCCCTCCGGGAAGATACCAGCTGGATCGATGGAAATGCCAAGCTAGTTCTGTTTACAGCCATGACTTTGGCCCCAGTGTAGGTACACACCTTGTCCATCGCTGCATGAATGGCCATCTGCTGCCCTTTGAATTTTATGAACAAAGTGACTTGTAGTCTCATGGCTTTCCTGGAGCTGGGAAACGCATAGCTCCTTGGTGCTGTTTTGAGGACTATTCTGGGGCACGTTAGTTTTGGTGTTTGTCGGCATCTCCGTGCGGGAAGAAATGGGTTGCTTCCGCCTCCGCCCGTGTTGACTCGTCATAGCTGGTTAAAAGGTGGCGGTTAAAAAATGGCGTTGACCAAGAGACTTCTATCCAGGGGAAGACGCAAGAGCTTGTCGCCTCCTAAAGTGTGTGTTTTGCTCCCTTGAAGCATGCGGCAAAGGTAGAGGAAGCAACCTCAAGTCATTAATGTGCATTTGTCGTGACATGAACAGGTTTTGATAAGTTTGTGTAACGGTTGGGTTTGGAGCATAATTTTATTCCCAGTTGCACCTACGTAGCCTTAAATACGGCTGCTGCTTTACTGAGTGATTTAGCTGAGAATGAAAAAGTCGAGGCACACATTGGGTAGGGGTAGATTTCTCAGCTTTGTCAGAGCTGCAAGTAAGGTTTTTCAAGTTAGAACTTCCAAATAGGGCCACTTGCTAAAATGGCACCTTACATTTGCAGTGCTACCATATAATCTGTTGCTTGTATAAGAAATTATATACTTTGGTTATGTATGTTTACAGGCATCCATTGTAATCCACCCCCAGTCATCTAGTTTGGTCGAAACCATCGTTTTGAGGATGCTAAAACATGGGTCTAATAACAGGTTAAAGCAGTCTTCAGGTCTTAAAAATGTGTCGTCGATTCCTCTGTTTCTTGTTCTTTGGCTTCTGCTGTTAATTTTCATAGATTTTTATACATTAATGATGTTTAATTCATTATACCGAAGCAGCTGTTTCTCTTAGTTCAATATTCACCATCAGAGTCATTTCGGTTTAGAACTGGAGACAGTGAAGTGAAGAAGGATATCCGATATTTCTGTGTTTTTGTACAATTTGCCTCGGAGTNACATGGGTCTAATAACAGGTTAAAGCAGTCTTCAGGTCTTAAAAATGTGTCGTCGATTCCTCTGTTTCTTGTTCTTTGGCTTCTGCTGTTAATTTTCATAGATTTTTATACATTAATGATGTTTAATTCATTATACCGAAGCAGCTGTTTCTCTTAGTTCAATGCTCACCATCAGAGTCATTTCGGTTTAGAACTGGAGACAGTGAAGGAGGATATCCGATATTTCTGTGTTTTTGTAAAATTTGCCTCGGAGCACAGGTTAATGCCCCAAAGCAGTAAATCCCAGAGCGAAATTGAGAATTTTATTTTTAATCGAGAAGAGATACTAAAGTCAGAAGCATAGAGTAAGCATTCGACAGAGTCTTGTACATATATTCATTTTTTTTCCACTGAAATTTCACCTTCCTAACAATTTTATCAATTTGACGTGAAATATCAAATGAACAGGAGGTTCCCAGACGAGAATAATACCCTTTTTATCTTCTGCCATGAATCAATGCTGGCTTGGTGGGAACCGCAACAGGGGGTTGTAAACTCCGTGAAGTCCAAAGCGTAGCGCAACGCTGCCGAGCCCATCCGCAGAGCGAGCGGGCGGCGTTGTGGCTAACCACTGTTTCCGTGGCGTGATGGAGCCTGTGATTTGGGAAGCTCTGCCACGACGGTATTTAGGAAGGAGACCTTCCTCTGTCCGTCGCATGCAAAAACTGAATAATTGAAGTGGATGTTAATGGAATTTTAGAAAAATACCTGGAATTGGTTCCAGCAGCCCCGAGGCAGGAGCAGCTCCCGCTGTGTCCTTGCTGGCTTACCTCGCCTGATCTCAACCACCACGCGTGCTCGGTATTCAACTGCTGCGGAAAATCTCTTTCAATTCTTCGCTACCCTTGGTTCAGTGAGGCCGAATGACCCAGCGCAAACAACTTTCTACTGAAATGTGTGTTAGGATTTTTAAAACCTGTTCTGGGNCCACGCGTGCTCGGTATTCAACTGCTGCGGAAAATCTCTTTCAATTCTTCGCTACCCTTGGTTCAGTGAGGCCGAATGACCCAGCGCAAACAACTTTCTACTGAAATGTGTGTTAGGATTTTTAAAACCTGCTCTGGGGGTGGCTATAAGAACTTGGGTTTTTGCAAGATTTGTTTTGGGTTGGTTGGGGGTTTTTTTGCAAGATTGGTTTTGGGATTTTTTTTTTGTGCAAGATCTGTTTTGGGCTTTTTTTTTGCAAGATCTGTTCTGGGGTTATTTTTTTTTTTTCTCCAAGATTTGGGGTTGTTTCTTGCAAGATTGGGGTTGGGTTTTTTGGTGGGGTTTTTGGTTTAGTTTTTTTTCCCCAAGATTTGGGGGGTTTTTTTAGTGATTTGGTTTAGTTATGCATTTAGTTTAATTTACGTTTATGCACAAGACCAGGTGTAAAAGATACTTGGGTTACTTTGGACATTCGAGGTTTTTCATGGCTTTTTGTGTGGCGTTCAGTTCTCACCTGTTCAGTGATGCTTCTTGTGTCCTTAAGTAGTAAGATTGCGTTCAGACAGCTTTTCGCTCCTCCCTGTGTCAACATTTGCTATTAATTACCCTTTTCTTTTTCTTTAAAGAAACAAAGGGGAAAAAAAAACCCCAAACAAAAAGAAAAAAAGACCCAAAGAACACCTCCCAAGCTCCGAGGACACGGTGCCAGCCCTGCGCTCCCCGCCGTCTGACAGCCCACGCAGACGTGGGGCAGGGACGCTGGTGGTGGCACGGGGCCGTGGCGGTGGGGTCCACACTGCTGTGCCGCCGCGGTCCCGGCACGGACACGTGTGTTTCAGCATGCTGGTGCTGCCTGCAGCAGGCAGGGAAAGAAGAGCTTAATAGCGACGCTTTTTCTATTTTTCTTTCCATAGGTTAATTCGGTAAGAACGGGATTGGGGAAAAAGTGCGTTCTGCCAGTGTCTTGCCCCATGCCCGCTGCGTTAGCTCCTGGAGCTTCACCGTCCCTGCCAGTGCCTATGCCAGGGCCTGCCCTCCCTGGCACAGTGACACCTTATGTGATGCCTCTTTGCCAGTACGGAGGAGTTTTCCCTACACCCGTTTACGGAGTGCAGTGGTCGGGGCCGGCCGCGCGGCCCGGGATTGTCGGAGGTCCGAGCGTGGCACGGTTCTCGCCGCTCGGCAAAACCTGCTTACAGATGTACCCAGCGCCGCTGCAGCGACCCGGTGCCGAGCCGCCCGGCCCGCGCCTGCGAATGACGTAGCTCGGTTGCCTTGCCGTGGGTAACGATGATCTCGGCGTTGTCACGTGGAGTGTTTGATCTGTAGATGCCATATGTGTCGGACGAGGCGGGGGTCCGGGTCGGGCCCGCTCGCGTACACAGCCATACACTGCATCCAGCAATCACTGTGAAATGGTTTCACAAAAGAGCGTTTGTTTGTTCTGGCAATATTTGCTTATGTTTCATTGCTGAAGACACTTTATTCTGTTGTGTTCTGATGTTCTACCCTTGCGATCCTTAAAGTCGACGTACTTGAATTGATGACTAGAAAATTGTACTAACCCCCACAGGAGTACAGTGCCTTGAATTTCCGCTTTTCAGTTCCAGCTGGAAAGAGATGTAAAACTATTTGAAAGGTGTGCTTCATTTGCAATCTGCTTGGGAGTTGAAGTTCTTTTTTGTTTGCAAAGATACTGAAGGTTTACACTCGACGTTCCTCATCGGTTCCGTTCTGCTGTAAATGCTTTTACTTCAATTCACGAGTTGAGTTTTCGTTTCTGAAGCTTTTAAGACAGCTAATTGTGAGGTGAGGTTTGTTTGAGATGCCGATCAAAAAATTGTTTGTGTTTGTACAAGGCGTGGGTGAAATGCACATTTTAAAATAGGAGCATTTACAGAGTGAGCCAAGCACGCTGTGTATAAGGACAGGTAATAGCTTCGGGCAGTGCAATTCATTCTCTTCCCCGGTCTTTGGTAAAGCTGTTGGAGACAGCAACTTACTTCGCTAACAGGCAGGCAAATACCGTTTTCTTCTGGATCAGCAGCAAATTGGATTACATTTCCTTTCCCCTGCTGGGCTTTTATTAAAATAACAAATTCATGCATGTTTCATAAGTGAAAAAAATCTAACTGAAATCTTGATTGTAGGAGAACACGTCTCCAGGTTACTGTAAGAACCGTGTAAGTACAGCCCTCGTGTGTTCTCCGGCTTCGGTTCGCCCTCCGAGGTTAAGAATGGCATTTTGCCGCTGAATGTGCTAGCAGTATTCACGCTAAAACGGAATCAAAATGTGAAGCTGTTCTTTTTCATACCTGATACTTCCATTTTGGAGTCTCGCCACCTTTTGTTTGAAAATTCGGGGGGGGGGGTTAATTTTGCTTCGTTTCTGGTTTCAATGAATTTTTGCGCTCTAGGTGGCACGGACACCTCTCTCCCATTTGAGCGTTGCTTTTTGCCCGTTTTACTGCGCCCAGAGTCTCCATCTGCACCTCTCGGTCTAAAGGCACAAGCTAACCACTAAACCCGAGTTGCTGATGGTAAGTCTCCTTTCGGCAGAAAGCGCTAAGGGAGAGCGTTGCAGGCGCAGGTGGCGACCCCGGCGGTCGCACCTGAAGGCACCGGCGCTCTGCACCTCTGCTGCGACGACAATTTTGTACTGTCTGCTCAAGGGCAGAGATGTCTTGTGCTGCCAAGCTGTGAATTGTATAGTTCTATTGTACTTTGAGCGTAATATCTGTCGAAATTATTTTGTTTGTACCCTTTGAATATATTATTCCATCAATTCAGTTAGAATTGACTTTTATAGACAATGACGCAGAGTCTTCTGCCTGGGCAAAATACTTACTGTAGTAAGAGATTTCTGTTCTCTGTAACATGTATCTTTAATTTGTTTGGGTTTTTTAGATTCACGTCTGTATGCTTCATGAGCAAACATGGAAAATATGTTCTCACACCAGTTTTCCTCCGGCTTGCACTGAATCTTACAGTTTATGTCGCTATTGCCTGTTGTATAGTCCATCCCTTGTATACTGACAAAGTCAGTGGCACTAAAAACCCCGAGAAATTGTATAGATTAAAAAGAAGAAAAATAAACATTTTGTGCTTGAAAATTGTGTGAAAAACCCAGTGTTTTGCTAAAACATAGAACTGTGTCAATTCCCAGCTGTTCGGGGTAACTCTGCGTTTGTTTTCCAGACTCTTGTCCCTTGATTTGTGTTGGAGGAGCAGATGCGATGCCTCCGCTGTTTCTCAGGTTCTGCCCGTACCTGACGCGTCCCACCTCTTGGCAGCCGTAGACGCGAAACGGTGCGCCGGAAGTCGCGTAGTGCCGCCTCGCAGGTTACGCTGCTTGAAATCCCCTGCCCGCTGCGGGATTTCTGGGGTTAACACAACGCAGGGCAGACTGGGGCATTAAAGGGGTCCCCTGAAGCAGAGGGTAGATTCGGTGTTGCTGGTGGTGCACGTGAGGGTGCCAGGCTTTGGTAGGTGGCGAGAGAGGCCACACGTGGGCTGTGTCTCTCCAACACTGAGAAGTACTGGGGAAGCCCTTTTATACGTGATCCTGGCGTCACTGAAATGTGAGGAGGCGCAAATATGAAATTTGGCCCCCCAATGCAAGCACACTCTTGGCAGTCGTCGTCTTTGGCGTAGGAGCACTTAGGAAAGGGCATGCAGGAAGAGGTCTGGTACTCCCGCTTCTGTGTTCCTGTGCATCCGACCCCTGCGGCTTTGCTGTATGTGCTGTGTACGTTTGACAGTCTGCGCTGCCGCTCGCTGGGCGTCCTTCTCTCCCAGGCCAGCGGCTGCGTCGCATGCGCTGTGCGCCCAGGCAGGACGGGCAGCCTGTGTGAGCGAGGCTTAAATGCGGCTTCCAAGTTTCTAGCGGGTGTGTTCCTAGCTATTGCACCTCTAGCTGGTGTTGGGCCCAAACAATGGCTCTGAGGTTGGTGTTTGCCTTTTGGCATTCGTGATTTTAATTTTCTGATAGCTGTGCTGGCTGCAATTCTTCCGGCTATTAACTTCAAGCTATGTTTTGTTACCCTCCGTCGTGCCGATCGTGTCAAAGGGTGCTTTGAGCCTCGGTGGCAATTAAGCAAAATGACACGAGATGAAATATGTGGGACAACTTCTTGAGCAAAAGGTGAGCAAAGGAGCGAGAGACCAGAGGGGTCCGTATTGCACCATTGCGGGGGGGAGGGGTCTGTACCCAAAAAGACATTCCCCTGCAGATCCCAGAGCTGAACCGGTTTTATTCCTGACTCTGAATATTGCTTTGATGTGCAGCAAACAGAGGTCAAACCCGCTGGGTGGAATTCCTCACCTCACCGGTGGCAGGCCCGCAGCCGTGTCTGTAGCTCCGCCACCTCCTGACGTTCCCAGCGCTGCTCTGCAAGGACGCGTGTGAAGTCAGTACGGATCCTCAGCCTTGCACACGAGATTTCGATGGAGAGTTCGCAGATCTCCCAATTTTCAATCTTTTAGTAGTTACAGAAGCTTAATACAAATACAGAAAGAATGTCTTAAATTGCCAAGTCGTGCACCGAGTGGTTCGGAAATGCCAAATTAAGTTTGCCTGTGTGCCGTTAATTTGGCTCCCCGATTGCCGTACGCCATGATGGAGTAAACGCGTCATCACATCCTGTTTTCCCGCTGCATCCCCGGCTTGCTTGGAGCAGGGCTGGGCGGGGAGGAGAGCTGCTGCCGCCGGCGCCGCTTGTCTGCCACGGGGATGCGAAGTGGGGGGCGGGAGATGGCAGGGAGAAACGTTTGAGCGGTTTAAGGCTCTTCTGCAAATCCCGATTCAACTCCCCGACACGGATCTCGGTCAAAAGAATGATGTGAATTTGTCCTTTGCGGCTTCTTTGCATGTTTAACTCTGGTCTTCGTTTCATTACTTAACTATTCCTTTACACCTGCCTGCAAAGTGCTCCTTTTTTACTCTCTCCTGTGTAACTTCTTGACTTTCCTCTCCGGGATCTTTGACGTTGGTTGGTATCAAAGACAAGATGAGGGATTGAATAGGCTGAATGGGGCAGTCTCTGCTCCTACAGAGATACTCATGTTCAGGAATAGGGTGCTCTCGTGCTGAACGGCAGTACTTCTGAAATGAACTCCTTAAGCAAGTTGCGGGTTTTGCCGTTTGTTATTTGTGGAAGGAAGTCGCTAATACTTTTGAATCAGCCGTTACTTGAACAGCTACTGACAAAGCCAAGTTATTTCCCTTCAAGCATTTTTTTTTTCTGGTCCCAGTGCACTATTCTCAATTCCGAGAACGTTCAGAGTTTTTCCAAACAAGCCTCGCGGACTGAGCGCTCGGTGGGGCCGTGGCAGTGTCGTTCAGTTAGCACGCGTTTGAGCAGGGAGAACATCCATCCTCCTGCGTTCTCTGGAAGTTGGCTTTGGAGAGTTGTAATCAGAATTTTCCCTTGCGAAATGATCCGACCTCGGCACTGCTTTGCCTGTCTTCCCTCTAGTTAAGCAAAGGGTTCGAGTCTTTTTGAGCAAGGCCAATGTCTCGGGCGTTGGCTAATACGGCAGACACCAGCCTAGTTTTCTACCCACCCGAGTTTCCGATAGATGCTGTTGAAAGTGCTGGTTTGGAGACAGAAGTCACAAATGAAACGGTTCGTGACTGCGTTTTAATAATGAATAAATGTTTAACAAAAATGTGAGGTTTCCTTGCGTTCTGGGCTTCCCCGTCCGCCCGTCTCAGTCCCCGATTTCTGGTGATGTTTGTGGAGAAGGGCAGCAGTGGTGGAGAGGTGTGCGGCTGCTGGACGTGGGCACGGTCTGTCTGCGGAGAGTACGAGCAGGGAGTTCATACGCTCCTCGTCGTCACAGATGGAGGAACAGCTTGCTATGGGATTGAATTTATGAAACGGCAAAACCGTGATCACGTGGAATTTCTTATTCCTTGTTATCGATTGAACCCTTGAGGAGCATTTCTTTGATTTGTGGTGTTGGGCCGTGGCTGGCTGGTGCTTGGGCAGGCTGAGCTTCGAGGGAGTATTTGGGCAGGCTGTCTGGTGAGCTTATCCTTGCGGTGTTGCTTCTGAAGGAACCTGGTAAATACTGTTGTTTTCCGGTCGATACGCTCTTGAAATGAACTGTTGATCGGAGGGGGGGAATTGTATTGTGACTTAACCGTGCCGGTGACTTTTGACTGGGGAGATATCTGCTTTTTCAGGTGGGTCTGTTTGTGGAGCCGTCGCTGCAGATGCGGCAGGAAGGTGATGCTCCAGCCCTGAACGTGCCGGTTCTTTTTATTAATGCAGATAAGCTCCGGAAGTGCAACGTAATGAAATGGATTTTAGGAGCTGTCAGGTTACAAATTCTGGATTATGAAAGAATTCGTTGCTCGGAGGGATTTGGATGTTCCGTGATGCTGACGTTAGCTGTGTCGGTAAACAGATGACTTATAACTGATTCATCCGAAAGTCAGGCTTGTAGCGGGAGGCAGCGACTTTTGTAAATTCCATGGTCCTTTCTGCTTTTTTTCTCCTGAGTGATAGTTGGAGTGGACTCTCAAGATTGCTGTTATATACGCTTGGATCTGTATTTGACGATAAAACTTCTCCCTTGAAATGACTTTCACGTGAAGAGTTAGAGGCTGCGTGATTCAAGCTTTCAGCCTTACGTGCAAAGCCTCGTTAGGATTTAGATTTTTGCCTATGCATAGAAGACGACCTACTATTTTGATGAAGTGTCTGTTGTAACAGTGAAATTCTTGTGACAAGTTCTTGGTTTTTCGAAGCCTGGCGAGCAAGGGAAGCTTGGATTAATTTCTTTTGCTGTAGTGCCACTGGATGGATTCGCGGCGTATATTTAGTGTGGCGGTGTATTCGCACATTAACGGAGGGAAAAGTTAGGATTTTTTAATGTTTTTTCCCGTGGAATGGAGCAGATGCCCATACTTTGCCTTTCATTATTGAGGCACCGCTGAGTGCAGCTACGGCACCGTTGCTCTCAAGGAGCTTCAAGCGACAGGACGGGCACGGTGAGAGCCACTTGAAGCCACGCTCCTGCGGACTTTTTTGTCTAACGTAGTTTTTTCAGAGATATTCAGCACTGTGACACGTTGTAAAAACCTTTCTCAAACAGGTGTCCTTTAGATCTGACATAAAATACCCCAAAAAAAGTATTTCATCACGTGGTGGTGTGTTTTAAATTGTTTTGCAACTAAGGTAAAAACTTCCTCGGCTTTCAGGTTTTGTTTGTCAGGCTACGTTAGGCTATGTCGAATGTCGTTCTCACTGTTAGTCAGCAGCTACAAGATGCGCGATCGCTGCCTTTTTTTCCCCGTAGTTCTCCTGAGAAAATGTTGGGTGTAACCGAGTTCACTGATCTCTTCAGTGCTGTTGCCCTTTCAGTCGTTCATTGACAGATCAGATGGGCTTCAGAATAAGAAGTCGAGAGGTTGTCCTTGGGACATGCGCTGGGCATCCGCGGGGGTTTGTAGGAAGGGCCAGGCCCCTGGAGAACGTGCTCTGGTTCTGGCGTTGTGGCTGGCCTGTGGTGTCGCCAGGATCAGGCCCACCGCCGTCTTAAGGCTTTTCCCCGTTCCCTGGAGAACAGTTGATTTTGTCTCATTCTGTTTTCCTGGATGAACTTCCGCGCCGAATGCTGGTTATCAATAGCGAGCAGATGTTGAGAGCAGTGGTGGGTTCAGGTGGCCCTGCAGAACCGATGTTGATCAGAAGCTCGGCGAAGAATTGCAAGCGAGACGTGATTCTACGTCCTTTAAAAGCAATTCTTCTTACGAGCAGGCAGAGCAAGAGAGACGGGAGGGAGGAAATTGGGACCACATTGAATAAAAGCAAACCCTGACACGTGGAGACCCACCAGGAGCTGTGCCAAACACACGCGATGTCTGTTTGCACGGTGTGCTTTTTCCCTGATGTCCCTTGCCCTCCCTGCTGTTCTCCAAGACTCGTTGCATTTTTCCTGAAAGCATCTAGCAAACTGTATGCTGTATAAAACCCATACACGCTTGCAGATCCAGTAACAGCGTGCATGTTTCCGTGCCGTAGAGCAAAGGGCTTTGGTGCATGTCGCTGCGAGCGTGTCACCGGCACAGCCGATGCGTCCCGGCGGGGCACGTGCCGCGGTATGCGGGGCACGCGTGGTGGCACCCTGTGTTGCTGCTGCTTCAGCGTTGTGCTGCGCTTTCGGCGCCCTCGTTGCGTGTCATTCCGGTGCTGTCGTTTCAAGCCCTCGGCATCCCTGTGCCCCTTCGTGGCCTTCTCGCCCTGCGGTCTGCGAAGGGTGGTGGAGGCTGACGGGTGCTGTCCCTGCCTTGTGTTCTGCTGCCGTGGAGTATGGCATCCCTGCTTCCCAGGTGGGAGGAGGATCCTGGCCTTGGCCCCGTTCCCATCAGCGAGGGAAGCAAGCTTGGGCCATGCTGCCGAGCCTCCAGGTGCGGGAGAGCCGGTGCCGGCGACTCGGCCCGGCAGCCCTGCCACCCCTGCAGCAGCCGCCTCGGCACGCGGCGCCGCGTCCCTCCTTACTCAGCGAGAGAGTCCCATACACCGAGGCGGACGCTGGGCATCTTTGCTGGCTTTCTCTGTTTCTCCCCCCTAGGAGCCTAGCTCTTCCCCTGTGCGAGTCAGGCCTCCAGTCCGAGTGACTCCACGAGGTGCTTGGGTTCTGCCACCGACATAAATAGGGTTATGCTTCTGAGCTTTCAGTACGACACGGGTGACGTGTTAATGGCGAACTTCGGTTTGTGTTCCCCTGCGGTAGCCGAGAGGCGTGCAGTGGCCGGCACGCTCTGGGTCCGCGTCCTCATGTGACCCTTCTGGGTTTTGCTTGGGTTTTCCTGTATGTGAAATCCATATATGGATATTTTCTTTTTTTAGATTCTGAAAATGAGATCGTCAGCGACTGACACGTGGCCACCTCAGCTACGGTGCCAAGCGCGAGGCCCTGGCGCGGCTAAGGAGGAGGAAGAGGAAGATGGGAAGTGATTTATCATGTGTGAGAAATTCTGTGCCGTACTGGTCCATTCGACGCAATTTTGTAACTTCTTTCTAATAATTTTTTTATTTATAGTCGGAAATACAAAAATGTTATGCAAAAAAAAAAATAAAGGAGAATTATTTTGGGGGAAAAGGATTTTGTTCCAAATTGTTCCCTTCTGTTGTGAGCCAGGTTCCCGTGAGCGGCAGCTGGAGAAAGGGGAGGAGGAGGAGGGCGCTGCACTCCTAATGCTTTTTGTTTCACGCGGTCAATTGTAATTTAAGTAATTTTCCAAAAGATCAGCTAGGCACATGTATTCAGATTCTAGTACAAGGAAGATAAGTTCCGATCCCATTTAAATTTTTCACAGTTCTCTTGTAAAGATAATACTCTATTTTAAATCCGCTTAAATGAAGTAAAGAAACCTACAGAGACTTCACCGGAGACTAAGTCTGTGCTCGTCACTTCCCTTTTTACCTCTTTCTTTTTCTTATAGACCGGCCGCGTTTTCTTGCCGGGTTAAATACACTTCTCGAGTCACTTCCAATTCTAAATGCAAGACTAAAAACCTTCTACAGACGAGTCGGTAATTGGAGCAATTTTTAAAAGACTCTAAAGTGCCTTCAATGAGCGAAAACTGTGTGGTGGGAGATTTCTTTTTCTTCATTCACTGACGATGGGTTTCGGCTGTCTCCTGGGTTGAGGTGATGTGCAAAATAGTTTGTAGCAATAATCTCATGAGTAATAATGTATTCTGAAAGGCGACTCAACTTTTTTTTTAGAAAGATGGGGTTTAGCGCTGTTCCTAAGGAAACGGTGCTACTCTCGCCGTTCCGTTGGGCCCCAAACTCTTCCGACCCTCTGCTGCTGTGCGACGCACCCGAGGACCTCAGTTGCTTCCCCTTAGGCAGTTCCAGACCATGATGTTCTGACCTTGTCACTCTCTTGGTTTTGATGCCAGAGAAACAGGAATTTCTGTTTGCCCACGAGCCTCGCAGTACCATCCTTCCTCGCGGCTGGAGCCTGGCGTACTGTTCCGTTGTTACCTGCCGTGTCTGTCTCTTCCAAATCTCGGTTCTAAATAATAAATCTTACTTTGATGCCGTTGTTCCCTATTTCCTTTCCACCTCGGCTTCTCTTGCCCGTCAGTGAGGGCGATGAGAGCGCGGGTGGATTTAGATACATTGCTGAAGCTCTAGAGCCCTGAAGCAAAGAACCAGTCAAACACTTCGTAAACTCAGAGTTTTGAAACCCCGGGGCCAAAATATATATGTATTTGTGTTAACTTCGTGCTTCTCTGGGGTGCCTCCTGTCCTATCCCTGTCTCAGGAAATGGGGCTGCTCTCCCGTATGAGAGCGGGGGCTAGATGAGCGGTAAAGGCTGTCACTAAATTGTTGCTTTGCCTTGGGCTTTCCCGCTTGTAGGAGGGACCAGATCGGTTTCCCTTTCGAACAGGTGGGAGATGTGGCGTCCAACCAAGCGCTACACCTTTCGTTTTCTATTTCGGTTGCCGTCATCTTTCCCCTGGCTGTGAATACAGCCCCCTCGCCCGCCGGTCCCGCGCGCTGCCACCAGCACGCTGGCTGCGGGGGACGAGGGGGTCGCGTCCCCGACGTGCTTCTCCAGGGATGAGCCGCTATTATTCCGGTGATCGTGGCAACAAACCGCTGTGCCCTCACCTGGCAATTTTTATTCCCTAAACGTTTAAAAGGCCGCTTTCTTCAGGGGAATCCCGTGCTGGGTCTCCTGGAGTCTGGGTTGTCTTCAGCGTGGGCAACCTGCGTTGGTTTGTCTGATGGCTGACCCTCGTCGCTCCTCCTGCAGACGCTTGGGCTTCTCCGCGGCCCCGGCTATAGCTCCTGGAAGCCCATGGGCCTCTGCCTCTGGATAAGTAGGTTGACGATAATCTATTAATGTTTGGATTAAATATAAGGTTTAGTCTCAGGATGAAAGATCAGGAGTGGGAACTGTGGCAAACTGTGTTGTTTGCTCCCCACCGCTGCCAAGCCCACCTAGCTTTAGATAATAATCTCTTCTGCGAAACGCTGCTCCGTTTTGGGGTGTAGCCCACATACTTACTGCTTGCGTTGCAATTTGAAATGAAAGCCCTAAGCGGTTCCTAGGGTCCTTGAGCTCCTCCAGTGTGAACTGCCGACTGGGATCCTCTGCGGAGGAAGGGCTCGACTTGGGTCCAGCTGCTCCCTACCTGCTGTCTCCAGTTTCTCTCTTCCTTGCAGAGCAGTAACAGAAGTTCTCCTCTCGACCTGATGTCAAGTTAACATTCTGGTTTAGATTTTAATCAGAAATCTTTTCTGCTGGCCACAATCAAAAGGCCCAGCAGGTGAGTATGACCGTTACGAGGTTTAACAGAGCACGTAAGGGTGAAAAGGAGGAATGCGAAGACTTGAGCTTTAACTTTGCTCTGAAGTGCAACGCTTACTCCCTGCTTCCACCAAGGTGACGACACAGAGGTGGGATGTGCTTGCTCCCGTTTATACCTGCGTTAAGGTCGGCAGCCGCAGGGGCAGTGCGTGGCGGGGCGCAGGGACGGGGCCCGCGGGCGGATGGCCGTGTCCTCCTGCCAGCGAGGAGCAGCCGCTGACTTTCTGCGACAGGGCCCCTTGGCTTTGGCTCTTGGGAGTGGATTGCTTTCAGCCTCCTGTTTTTGACGTGCACGTGGATTTCTTTACTGAGGCGATGAGATGGGGGAGCTGTGTGTGTGGCTTCTACCTGCTTGCTGACTGGACCAGCAGCGCTGAGTGAGGGGCACCTACAGCGGCGCTCTTCGTTACACCCGCAAACATTTCAAGGCATCGGTAACATCTCCAGCTTCGTTTGTCCGCTCGGAGCCGCCAGCAGTCTCACCATCTCCTCTGAACATCTCATATTTGCTGTCCTGAAACGATTAACCCTGTGCTGAAGCTGTTGTGTTCCTGGAGAGCGTCACGTAAAACGTCACCTTGGAGCTCCCCGTTTGTAGTGCTGCCGTTGCCGCTTGGCTGGAGCTCGCAGGAAGACCGGGAGGGTCCTCAGCCAGCGCCGCTGCTTCTCAGGTCTCCGCTAGGGCTGATCCCTGAAAAACACTCTCCCGTGCTGCCTGGGAGTCACTGCAGTTGGCGCGGGCCTGGACCGCCTTCTGAAAAAACGCCTCTTCGAGAAAAAAAAAAAACAAACCCACCCTTCCAGTTTGGGTGCTGGGTGCTGCGAAAGCGATCCAGCGCATTTGGTTTGACCCACGAGCACGCCCCTAAGAACGGGGCTCCTTGATGCTGGCTGGTTATTCTGAAATTACTTTTGAATATAAAACAAGTGCTTAAAGAAAATAAACGGTTTGCTGCAATCTGGCTATTGACAGCATGGTTACGAGCTCTAGAGAGAGTTGTACAAGACTGAGATAAAAACCAAGTTGTCTTTAGCTAAATTGTAGACCGACTCCTAGAGGTTGTTCTCCCGCTTTCTTCCATCCCAAGACGCGGATGTAAAGCAGCTGAAGTCTTGGGATAACTTCCAGTGAAGGTTTTCTGGGTTGTTAGTATGGGGTATCTTTAAATATTCAAACTATCCTTGGAGATGTCCTCAGCGTTGGGCCTCAGCTTCGAGGTTTTCAGTCGTGTGTTAATCGGTGTGCAGTCCTCCAGGAAAACAGTTGGAGTTATCAGCTACCCCTCAGGCTTCCACGACAGCTGGAGGAGTAGCTGGTTAGTGAAGTCGTCGTCAGCGTGCCAGCAGGCAGCGCCACTGCTGTACAAGCTTAGTTACCACTGTGCTGAATGGGATGCTCTCCTGCCTCTCAGCTGAGAAGGAAAGCTCTTAGCTCCCAAACGCCTCAGCCCAGCTTTGGGGCTTCAAACCCCTCAGAGAGCTCAGCTTTCAGGGCTCCCAAACCCTCCGGTAGCCTGGCTTTGGGGCTCCAACCCCCCCCCGAGAGCCCGGCTTTGGGAGTTCGCAAACCTCGTTAGCTCAGCTTCGGGGCTGAATGGCTGAAGAACGGAGGCATCCCCCAAACTAACCACGCAGCTACGTTCCATAACTTCTGTGCTCTGACAAAGAAATCCGGAAGAATGATGAGGCTGATGCGTCAGATCCTTCTGAAATCGGCTCATAAAACGCAGAGCCAGTACCAAAATGTTCCTCGGTTGCAGTGTTGAGGCGACAGAGCGACTTGGGCGCACTCAGCGTGACGCTGGTACCAGCACGGCGCTGGGCAGAGCGAGGTGGGATTTTCAGCCTGTGTGTGATGCGAATTCCGATCCACTCGCTCCCTCCGAAGTCGCCCTGCAATGCGTTCTCCTCAAAGCAGGCGAGGCTGTGGATCCAGGGCCGCCCGGCCCGGCAGCACGCCTGCAGTCGGGATCGGGTGTGCGGGCACAGGTGCGTCTCCGCCACGGGTGGGTGATGCCTGAGCAGAAGCGTGCGGTGAAGTTACCCTTCGCGTTTTGTGCGCTTTTTCTAAAGCAGACCGATAACTAGAGTTTAGGAAACAAGCTTAAGTGTCTCAAACTTATTTCCGTGATCTGAGGCTACTTTGGTCCATCGAAGCCCTACGCGTCTGCTAGCACAACCCAAAGCCGCGTGCCGAGGTGGGGAGCTTGGACGTGTGCTGAGGGGAATCGGGGCTTTAAGAGCTGGAGGAGCAACGAGGGCAGCTCTTGGTGTGCGAAGGGACGAAGCAGCCCCCGCCAGGGCTGACCTTGCCGCTCTGCGGGAGGGTGGGCTCCCTCTTGGCCGTGGCTCCTCATCCCAGCGTTGCGTCCCAGCCTTTCCGCTGGAGAAGCGCGATGTGGGTGCTGGGGGGGGGTGGTTGGCAGCTGTCGAAGGGAAGAACGGGGGAAATTACAGGGGAAAAATGGGGGGCGGGGGGCTCTGTTGGGCAAGGACTGTTACCGACAGCGCTTTGGAACAGAGAAGTTCTTGTTGTTACTGAAGCAGTAAGTAAAAAAGTTTGCTATATTGGAACAGCTGCGATCTTTCAGAAAGAAAGACGTTTTAATTGGACAAAAAGATATTTTTGTGGCAATAAATAATTGCAAATATTAAAAGCGTAGCTTAGTTTCCTGCAACGGGGGCTTCTGAAGCAGCGAAGCATTTCAGTAGGTGCTGATTCGGAGGGGAAATTGGAAAGGTTTCAGATCCCCTCTGGATTTGTACAGTTTCCATGAGACTTAAGAGCATATTTAAATGGTTTGTTTGCTGTCTTCAGTTGCTCAGTGCTTTAGTGCTCTGAGCAGGAGAATTTCCGGAAAGAAAAAGAGGAATAAACGGGGAGAGACACTGATCTAATGCTGGGGGCGTATGAAGATATTTGGGGCTGTTTGCTATGTCAAACATAGCAAAATAAGTATCAACCATTTGCTAATTGCACGGGAGCGCTCGGCCAGCCAGGGCCGTTGGGCACGCCAGTCGGCCGCCGCCGACGTGGGGAGTGCTTTTGAGAAGAGGTGTGCGCGGCGCCTTGGCAGGGCTTTGCAGCCTCAAGCGTTACATTCGGGGGGTTACGTTAGCGGGCGCCCCGGTTTTGTTGTCCTTTTTAAATTGAAGGTTTGTTTTTTTTTTTAAAAAAAAACCCAAAACATAAATGGGAGTCGCTGAAGCTCAGCGTTGCTGCGCCTGCCTATTGGTGGCAGAACGAACCTTGATTTTCACGCTGTCTGGTAACGCTGCGGGGACGGGAGAAGGTGGCAGGCGGCTGGGAAGAAGACACACTTCTCCCGACACGTCCGCCTTGTTAAGGCAATCCCTGTGGCTTCGCTCTCGCTGGTGTGAAGTAACAAACAACCTAAAAATGACCGGCAGCGTTGCGTTTGCTCTTGCAGTAGGATTCCAGGAACGTTTGGGGTTTGGGGTTTTTTTTTTTCCGCTGAATATTTGTTGCTGCGAGGTAATACAAAAGAAAGATGGCAATTAGTAACACCGAAGGAAAAATATTTCTGTTTACTGATCGGCAAAGATAAGTAAAGGGACACACGCCCCTGTAGAGTGAAGCACCTGGAGCTTTTTATTTGTCCTCTTTCCATCCACTATTCTTCGCTGCTTTTTAACATCTTATTATAAAAGCAGACGAGTAAAATTGTTCAAAAATGACCTGCCTGCGTGGTTCCTCAATGGGAAAACGTAGTTGCTGGAAGAGCAAAACCCAAATACTCTTATTTCGCTTTGAGCCGACGCTATTAACAGATGTCCCTTGTCCAGCTCCAGGTGAATCAGCAAGAACTCGGGGGTGGGCTGTCCCACGGCCTTGCGAAGCGGCGCCGTCTCGGAGGTCGGCTGTGCTCTCCATGGCTTTTCTAATAATCTCCAAGATGCTTTTTGGTTACCTCTTTTGCCCCCAGCACCTCGTCCACGCTCTCAAGCTTGCCGTCTTATTTCTATCAGGCGGACGAAGTGATCCCACATCTTTCAGCCAGCGCTCTTCGTTTTCTTTCTTTACACTTTCCGGGTAAACTTTTTGCTTTGCCTCAGCATCGGATGAGTTCGGGTGTCAAAATGTCAATGGGAAGGACGGTCCCCGTGTGGAAGGGCAGTGTGGGATGGCTGCGCTGGGTGAGGAGGGAGGGACGCGCCGATGAGATGGGAGCAGGGTTCAGCGGGGGCAAGCCGTCCTGGCCGGGCTGCAGCGAGGTGAGGCGCGGGCGCTCAGTCTGAGATGTTGTTTTCCAGATGAAAAAGCAAAGCACCTCTTCCTCCCTCTGCTCCGTCTTCTGCACAGAAGGAGCGTCTCGAGGGGCCGCGCTCGCCCTGCGGATCCGGGGCTCTGAGAGCTGGGGGGCTGCTTGGTGGGGGCACGAGAGGGGAGAGCAGGGTGGAGCGGGGTGAGGGGGTACGCGCCGGCACGCTGCGCCGAAGTTCAGTCCCTGTGGCCGCGAACTCGTTTCAGAGTCTGTTTCTTACGAGGATGTGAACCGAGGGGAAGGGTCGGGAGCGAGCGCGTAATTGTTTCGTTGTCCTTTTTTAATCAGGTGGAGGACAAAATCCTCGGTGCGCACGCTGGCGAGCCGGGCACTGCCGAGAGCAGCATCCCCCAGCGCCCGGCCGGGCCTGGGCAGGCCGCGAGCCCTGGGCAGGCAGGGGCAGCGCCGGCCCGTAAATATTCAGTTCTTTTTATTTTTTTTAGAAAAATCTGCATTACGCTCTGGCTTTGCAAGATACTGCTGTTACCGACAGTTGATGAAACGACACGGACGCTTGTGAGCTGCCCGAAACCCGTTCCGAAATGTTTATTTTCACAGAGGACTAAAACCTGAGCGTTGAAGTAAAGCAACGATGGCGGGATGTGTTTCTCCACGTACACCGAATTTCTGATGGGCCCAAGTTAGCTTTTCTGTGGCAGCAGCCCTCCTCTCCCGTTCTTTGTCATGGTGATTCAGTAATGCTTTTCTGTTGTCATGGTTGCAGGGTTACCACTAAAGCCAAAGCAACTGCACAGCCCTTTTATTCATAGTTTCAGTGTATAAACTAATGAAGTAAACTGAAAGCAGCAGTCCGTTCCCTGGGCCTTGTTTTTGTAATACTCAGGATGAGATAGACTCGCTTTCTGCAGTCCTCCGAAATATCAAACCTGACCCTGTTTCGTCGCCGTAGATGAGTTTTGTATCTTAAGCCCGGGCAAAGTTCGCTAATCATTTAATTGCCCGGAAGCGTCCTCGCAAAATTGAAAAGGCCTCTGGAAAATCTCTTTTGAGCTGCTAAAATAAAGCTGGGAGCCAGCGTGCTTCAGCCGAGCTGCATTCCTTATCGCTGCTTTAGTCGTGGCAGAAACCCAATCAAAATGTTTAGTTTCTGAGTTCATGCTTTGCTGTGTTTAAAGAAAAAAAAAAAAGGTGGCAAAATGATGGAGGGGTGAGGGGGGGTTCTGCAAAGCTCCTCACTACTCCTCCCCGCACCGCCGAAGCCCGGGAGGGCAGGAGGGATGGAGAGCAATAAACACGGCGCGGTACCAGCTGCAGCCGGCGGACAAAATGTTCTCCCCGGCCGTGAGAAGGTTCGTTGCACAGTGACACGCGAGCTCATTTTTTATTAAAAACTTAATATAAGCGCCGGATCTATTTGTGAGCCCCGAGAGCGACGAGAGGAACCCGATCGTTTCTGTGTGAGATGGGAGCGGTTGCGCTGGCATTTGCCTTTGTCGGGGAAGGGTTTAGAAGATTTAGTGTCCCCGGTCGGTGTCCTGTTTACTGATCGGCTGCTGCCCTGCCCTTGTTAATCATCCTGCTCTGCTACGGGCGAGGGGGAGTTTAAGAAGAAATTGAAGCAAAATAAAAACCTATTTCTTCTTAAAATTAGCTGCGCCTTAGTGTTCCCTTGGTATCGCCCCCGGAGGACGCGCTGGCTCTGGCATCCGGTCCCGGGGAGCACGGTGCCGCGCGGGGCCAGCCCTTCGCCTTTCTCCCGCAGAGGACAGCGGGGATGCTGGAGATGGTCCCTGTCCCTCAGTGAAGCCGGGCTGAGGGTGCAGGTGTTGATCAGCTCGTCTCAAGGTACAAGGGGAGCTTGAATGTCCCCCCTCGCCCCATGAGGAGCTGTTGGCCGCGGGTACCACAGCATCCCCCTGGCCGCTGGTGGTCCTCCCTCCACGCCACCGCTGCAGGGGGGAGCGGTGGGAGGGCGATCGGGGTCCCTGCTTGTCTGGCAGTGCCGGCTGTCTGTCCGTTCCCCTCGTCGGCGTGATGGGGACAGGGTCTGGCAGCTGAAGGGGCTCTGCTGCTCCGGAGGGTGCTGGGCACGGGGCTCCTGGGGAGCTGCCCCTCATTGAGACGAGGGGACCAAGGGGTCTCCTGGGGACCATTTAACTTCTTCCGTTTTTCACGCCAGGTGAAAACTTCCCAGCTCTGGTACAAACTGGCCCCATAGAGAAGTTTCTGTGTGCTGCCGGTGTTCCACCCGTCTCCTCTACCTTCTCTGAGGTGTGAGAGCAGCAGGACCCCAGCTGGGATTGCCCAGGGCTGGCGGATTCCAAGGCAAGCTCGCTGTGCCACGGCTCCTAATTACTTACGGCTTTCAGTGTTTTACATCATTTCCTATTACTTTGTAGGACTTTTTTTGTTTGAATTATTCTTCACGTGTGGAAAAGAAAAAAAAAAAACCAGAGTCCCTCTAAGGAGAACGAGCCCAGGAGACGCAGCGGATCTCCAGCGTCATTCTTCAGAATCAACTTATTTTCCCCCACTAAAGCTGCAGCTAACTGCCCGGCAAGGCGTCCCTGCAACGCCCGCGGAGGTGAAAGGGGAGAGCGGGCCCGTCCGCCTGCCAGTGCCGAGGCCCAGGGCCGCTTGCGTTAGCAGCGCGCTGCGGAGAGGGTGTTACCTGATTGTCTGCCACATAAATAAGGAATCTTGGCGGAGCTTAAAGGGAAATAATTTGCAATGACAACAGAGGGCTCCTTCCCCGTTAGCCCAGGAAGCGGTGCCGTCCGCTGACCCGGAGAGGGAAAATAGCTTTCTCCGTGCTTTGCGCTCATCGCTTTTGGGAGGCAGAGGTTTCTTTGGCGCCGCAGCAGGGATGCGGCTGGGGGGGCGATGGAGGGGCCCCCTGCGCGGCCGCAGCCCCTCTGCCAGCACGTCGGGCTGCACGACGGCATCCCCTGCCTTCTGCCCTTCGCCTCGCCCTCTCCGGCTGAGGTGGGTGCCCGTGGCCCTAACCGCACGGAGCGCGAGCTCCCTGATGCCGTAGCTGGAAACGTGGTGTGGTTGTCCACGTGAGCAACGTCCGTGCAGCGGCCGGGGCTGGCACCGGCTGCTGGAGCACCGGGATACCCGGGAAGCGCCACGGTCTCCGCTGTGGCGTGGCTGGAGGTGTCCGCATCGCACCGCCGCCGGGGCAGCGCCCCTACCCTCCAGCCAGCAGCTGGAACAGCGCAGCCGGATTCACCTGGACTAAACCGCGGTGACCACGTGCCTCTCGTCAGGTGTGACGCGGTGCCGCTCAATCCGGAGCCGGTCGTATGTGCTGCAGCCTCGCCTGTGCCAGCAGGTAGCCGTGAGCCACCGCTGCCCGCCTCGATCACTGCATTTGACAGGTCTTAATTTGACAGCTCTTAACGATGTGCAGTTCGAGAGGCTTGATTAGTGAACGTTAAGAAAAATAAGCATGTTTTCCACTTTTTTTTCTTAATTTAGCAAAGCAGCTTTTCAGAGCCTGCAGCTCCCTTATACCCAGAAAGTGCCGTCTCATTCTGCAGACACCGCCTTTTCCCTTTTTATTAGCGGCGAGATCGATTTCCTCTCTCGCACCAGGAACCGTAACAGTAAATCAGCCACGTACCCGGGGTTGCTTCCTCGTACATCCAGATGCTCTTTGCTGGGAGATGCTCTCCTGAAACGCAGTTCGTAACCTCTGAGCACCGAGCTGGCTCCTGGTTGCTGAGAGTGATGAAAATAGAGAATATTTTATCTCTAAGGAGTGACGTTTTCAATGCTGCTTTTTATTTTGAGAATTAATTAAATTAAGGCAGCACGTAACTTCGGCTACCTAAAGTTCGTTTTGCAAAGTTTAGCATCGAGCATTTTAAATTTACTAGATCTCTGTCTTACAGGGAGTAAAGGGATTCCTTCTCCGTTCTTTAAGGGATGGCTAGAAACATTTTTTGATACTACTGGTTTCAGCTTGGTGATCTGAAAAGCAGTTCTGTAATACAGAAAGGGAATTTCCTTTGAAGATATGTCAAGAGTTTCTGAATATTTTTGTTGCCGTTCCTTAAAAGGTTCAACATTTGGTTTTCCTGATGTCGGAGCATTTATTTCAGTTGGAGGAGTCTATTTACTATTGAATTTTGCAGCCTTGCACGTTTAGAAGAGAAGTAACTCGGTAAGCATCGACTTCAAAAACGCGACCTTCGGCCTTTCAGGAACATTTTGAACGCCGTAATTTGTTATCGGTGCAAAACACCAGGTCAGGGCGCTTCTCGGCGTCCCGCCTACTGCAGAACGCCGAAAGGGCGAGCAAAAGCATCGCTCTGCCGCGGGTGTTACAGATCTGGGCAGGCGGGCGTTTCGCAGAAATGTTTCCTGCAGATGATGAAGTTCTGCACATCAAAGCAAATGGATTTTGGTGCAGAGGCAGCCTTTCCAGTATTGCTTGCAGTTATTTGCTGAACACGTTCGCAGCAGCACTTTGGTCCGTGGCGGCGCTCCCAGGCGGGCATGGCGGGGACGGGGCGAGCACAAGGGCCGTCGCTGCCTGCCCGAGGGCCGTGCCTTCGCGCCCGCAGCGGGAGCGATGCTTTGCCGCTCCACAAACATTCAGGAATAATTACTTTGCTGGCTTTCTTAGCAGATATTTTTACTGTTAAACTTATTTTGCCGGAATATTTGTGGGGAAGTAAACACGATGGAGGACGCGAATATAACCAATGTACGGGTGATGGATGTTCTTCTTCAGCGCCAGCCCCTGCCTGGGGGCTGTTACAGTGCTTAACGCATCAGCTGCAGCTCCTGCCTTTGCAGATGTCCCGGGCCCACCGCCGCCATCGCCCTGGTATGGTACGCGTCTGAGATTTGGGACTGGAGGGGAGAGGGAGGGGGTAGGAGGAGGGAACAACCCGGCGAGGTGCGGAGGCTGAGTCCTGCTCAGCAGAGCCCAAGACAGGCAGGAACACAAAGCGATCTGCAGCAGTATCTCCAGGAGAGACGGCCGGGTGTCCCCGAATGAAGGAACAGCAACACGGTGGGAGGAGGATGGTGGGGCGTGGAGCGAAGGTAAGAGCCTGTGTGGCAAAGGCAGAGCAGACACCACAGAGAATTTAACCAAAACTGAAGGAAGTTCTCCCAAGGGCTCTGCTCTTTGCTAGTTGAGTTGTGCCGGGATAACCTTTTTCTTAAAAAGCAATAAACCCGTAGCAAAGCGGCAGAGAGAGCTTTGCGGAGGGAGGTGACAATTAGGACAATGAATGATTCTTTGCCGCTGAGGGAACACTTACGCAACGCACGCCTAACGTTCAAATAAGGCTGAGCCAACCTTCCGGAAAAGGTGCCTTCTGAAAACGTGCTGCTGTCAGCAGCGCGCTGGAAATCCCTGATCGTTTCGGATCCATTCTGCCTATTTTTGAGGCTGCCAGCTGACCTCTGACCCACCTGACGGAGGCTGGTCCTCCTTGGTGGAGGAGAACAGCTTGGACCCCAAGCGTTACCAGGCTTGTCAACGCTCTCGAACATAACATCTTCCCCTCCTGGTGCACATCGTCACCGTGGTCCTGGGGCTCAGCAGGCCAGGAGCGCCCAGCCGGGAAGAGCGATGCAGCGGGCGGTGGGGCTGCTTTGCCCCCGCCACTCAGGAACAGCGTCTGAAGGTCCCTGCACGGACCTTTCTGCCTTGCTGGGCGTCGCGGGCAGAGCCGTCGGGAACGAGAGCAGCACGGTGGAGCAAGACCGTAACCGGAAAGTGCAGTAAAGAGCGTTATCTTGGTTTGATAAATTACTGGGACTTGCGCCTGGTAACTTTCACTACAAACGAAAAATAAGCCGATTTTACATGTAACTGAGCAAGCTGTATTTTTGCAGACCGAGAACTTCTTTTGGGCTGATCTACCAGATGAAGGGACACATTCGTTCTTGTGCAGGAAGGACTTCCGTGACTGATAAGCATCAGTTTTAATTTTCTTAGCCCCACCAAACTAAGCGTGCTGGAAGACAACTATTTATAAATAACCTTAGGGGTAAATATCAAGCAGGAAGAACTGCATGAGTTAAAGGTTAATATTAGCCTGGGATCAAATGGGTATGAATTAGTCGTGAATAAACGCAGACTGGAAATTAGAAGACAGTTAACAGTATTGTGAGGAGCAAAATTCTGGAGTGCCCTGTGGTCTGAGGTGCGGAGGTGGTCTGAGAAGCTCGTGGAAGGATTGTGCGACGAAGTAGGAAGTCCTGAAGCCAGAAAATGGCTTTTTGTTGTGAGTCCTTGGCAGTTCGGTGGGCTGCTGTAGCCGAAAGGAGAAGGGATTGCTGTTTTCCCTAGATTTACTGTGAGTCCTAGGCTTTCTGCTGCTTATCTGTGGGGTTACGAACAAATTCCTGTTGGTACATCTTCTAATTTGAGGGGTGGGGGATTGGGTTGTTCTTTTTTTTCCCCATTCTCCCAACCACTGAAGGTTAGTCCCAGCCAGAAACAGGGTACAAGTGAGATTTCCTAAGTAGTGTTAAAATCCTGGGGGATCGGTTGGTGGTGCTGCCTGGTGTTCTCACAATCAGGTTACTCACAAGTTCAGGTTTGGATGGAAACTCCTCCCTCAGTCAAGGCAGCAGAGACTCCCGAGGGACGGTATCCTCGTCCTCCTGCGCAGCAGGGAACATCACTCGCTTCCGAGAGACCACCAGTGATTTTCACTAAACAAATTTGCATCAGGATGCACATACGCATCAGAAACCAATGCTATTGATGACTTCTGTCTCTTCCGGGTACGCATCCCCGGCATGAGCTCAATCTTCTGCTACAGGCTACGGCGCTGTCATGCCTGCGGCACGTAAGCAGATACGCTTCGTACCGTTTTGCCCAAGACGTCTATTGCCCAGCGGCAGGCGGATGTCGGGGCCTCGCCTTTGTAACCCCGGTCTCCCTTCCAGCCCTCGCGCCCCCCCGCAGCGGCTCCCCGCAGCGCGTACCGCTCAGCTTACGACAGGCCATCCCGGCACGCGGTGGTCTTTCAGTGGAAAACAGGTGTGTAAAATTGTGATGCGCTAAGCTGTGGGTGAGGAAGGCGCTGGATACGTGCATCGGTGCTAGGCGGCACCGTGGGAGCGTGGTCCGCTGCCCGCTCGCTGCCTTGGCACGTGCAGCTTCACATCTGTCAAGTGACTGCCCCGTGTATTTCTGATTAATCACACTGCACGCAGCGCGGGGACGAATGGAAAATACCTAGAAGATCTCAAGAAATAAATGATGTATCCACCTTCTTTCTGCAACATAGAAGACATAATCACAGTTTGATATTTCATTCATTAAAGGGCATTTATTTTCTTAATAAATAAAAATCCAGGCAGCATTATAGAGGAGCTGAGACATCATAAACCGTCCAGCTCTCCCATTTGCTTTGTTGGATTTCCTTGCTCCCCTGCTAGCAACTTAAGGCCTGGTTAAATGACTTCTGTCCGTTACATCACAGCCCTGGTGTTTTTGGGGACTCTCAAGTGACCATCCTGCTCTCTCCAGGTCATCATCCTTGCCATTACACAGTACAAGCCCAGAATATTCGAAGCATGATTTTGTGTTACACCAAGCTGCTCTAGAAAGCACTCTTCACTGATTAGAAAGTAATTATGGAGGACAAGTTTCACTCGGTCCCAAAATAGCCTGGTGTCAAATTCTCGGCTGAAATAAACTGCGATCTTGCCGTTGCCTTGAGCGCAAACCTACCAGGACAGAGCAGCAGCAGGTCTGGTCCCGAGTGGTGAATGTGGCAGAGGACCTCGGCCATAAAACTGATGGTGAGTTAGACTAATGTATGTTTATTGTATTTTATTTTATTTATTTATTTTACGTTACGTTATTTTATTTTACAAACGGCTGTGAAGGCTGAGACTAGTGGGGGGCTCTCACAATACCCAAGGCGATGCAGTTAATTATTTAAACCAAAGATACAGCTTTTTTCAGAGCCCTTTTGCTACCCGAGGTAGTAAGTGGTGAAAAATAACCTCTAGTTGAAGGCTGAGAAAGCAGGAGATGACGATACACTACTTAGAGCTGAAGGTGTTAAGGGCAAGGACTACCTATTCCTGTGTGCCTGCACAGCGCCTGGCACAACGGGGCCCCCTTGCATGGGGCAATATGCGGCACGCGTGATTGGCAAAACCGGAGTATTCCTTGTTCAACCAGAACAACTATAGTAGGGGAAGACTGACAGGTGGATTAGCCCACACTTGTCATTCGTATTTGAGCCCTGTTTAAGTAGTGAGGTTTTTCTGCCTACTGATCTCGATTTCTATTCTGAGAAAAGATGTTTTGCTGATATGTATTCTGATACGCCGTCTCTTTAATAGCCCGTAGGATCTTCAGTGAAATAAGCCACCTGAAGAATGCTGTAAATACAGGTATGGACGTGCAATTGCCTCTCTTTCGGCCTAACTTTGGGACGTTTCAGTGGTTACTGGAGTAGCAGGCTTTACTGTACATCAGGATGCTGCTGGCTAATAGCTGCGTGGTCCTCAAAGCTCCCGTGCCTGTAATCCCATTGCAGCCAGCGGCACCACAAGAACGTGCGACGGAAGTACTCAACGTCAGCCTAACTGTCCCCAGCCTGTCAGCGGGGTTTGGACGACGCAGTTTTAAGGTGCTCAACCTGATGTAGCTGTTTTTAAGGTTTGCTGAGCCCGTGTTCTCCTACAAGTCATGCTCCTTTAAGATGTGCTCAGCTGAGCTTCACTTTCATGTAACGTATACCTTTATTTCGTGGAATATGAATTCTTTGCTCACACCTACATCATGTAAGCAGAAGTTAAATTTACTGACCAGATGGAGGAAGGAATGTCAATCTATCAAATTATTTAACTTCCTCTTCCCATTGGAAATTGTTGTCTGCTCAGTTTGGGGGAAAAAAATCTCTACTTAAGAGTGTTTTTATATTGGCTAAGAACGCAGTAAACTTGAAGGCAGATGTGTTCTGTGAATCTGTGAAAAACTGTACCACTTCCACTTAAAAACCTCTCAGAAATCGCTTCCTGAAATATTGTATCTTTTATTCTTACAGTATTGGTCGTAACAAATGCCACAAAAGGCCACCGCTTGATTTTGCAAAGCCCCAACCTGTTGATCGCCCTTTACCACCAGAGATGCTCTTTCCTGTTTGGCGTTTATATGGAAATGAAACTCCTCGTTCTTGAATTAGGTAGGTTCCCATAGATCTGTTTTTCTCAAATTCTGCTGTTTCTTTTTCTCATAAGATTTTCACGAGTAAGACTAAGCCTTTTGGATCAATTGAACTGTTCCATTTTTTCTAGCAAAGGGATACTTTCCTATTTTCTTTTGTGACTCTCTCTTCTACTCTCCCTTTATTTCAGTAGGAATTATAACTGAATTGACGAGAGCAGGGATGTTATTCCCCTCTCCTCGGCTCTTTCCTCTGATGGATTTTTCAGAGTTGGAGAGAAAAGATCGCGTTACTTTAGAAGCAATCTGCTCAACCTACGGAGTCACGTGCTGTGGCTTCCAGCTCCTCCTTTCAGGATTTAAATGACCCCTTTTATGGGGAGGGGGGAACCCCACCTATGTACATTACATGAATATCGCGTGTGTGCAAGTTCCAGGATAACTAACCTTGCCAGTGTGAAGTTAAAGCACTCTCTTTGACGCGCCACTGGGCACGCCTGTTTGCTTAGTATCTCGTCAGCAAGATAACCGGACTGTGGGATGCGGCTGAGCAACAGTAATCAAGTAGCAAACACTGGAGTAGTCCCATCTATCCTGGCCAGGCTTCTGCTGGAGAACGGCACAGGGAAAATGGAGGAACGGGCAGCTGAAGGGCTACGAACAAGGAAGGCAAAGACAGTAAGTGTGCTGCGTGGGAGATAAGGACTTGGAAAACCTAAGTACAGGGCCTTAAACATCCCTGGGACCACAACCGTAAGGTCCACTACGGTGCGAGGTGCTGAGCAAAGGGAAGAAAAACACTCCCTGCTTCCAGCAGCTCAGTACGTGAAAAGACAAAGGGGTCTCTGGAGAAAAGGCTACAAAATTAACGGTAGATCTGGTGATGGCTAACCATGTTATACTCTGTGCTGTGTTTCTAATGAGCTGTATCATCTGCTCACTGTTGCTCCTCTGAGTTTGAGGAGCTGTAGTGGTTCAAGAAGGGAGCCCTGGGATGAGGGACATTACACAGGGGAGTGTGGGATTAAAGGCGTGAAGGACAGAGGTAAAACACGTCCAGGTAAGTAACTACGATTAATGGTAATAAAGCAGCTCCAGAGTTGGTAACGGAGCAAGAAGGTGGGCAGTAGGTAGTAGCTAGGCCTCGTGCCGTTTCAGGAAGAGCACTGGAAGGGGATGAGCATGAAGAAGTCATATAAAGGGAGGAGAGCCCACCATGAAAAAATACGGAGGAAGTAGCGTTAGCAAGGGCAAGTGCAGCTGGTGGTGTGCAAAGAGAGGCAGAGGCGGACAGAGTACATCGAAGAGTGGGCCGTTCCGTCACGTCCCATCTTTCGTTGTGCTCCGAGAATTTTTCCTGGATAATAGGAACTTTCTAAATGTTTTTGCAATTGTAATGATATTTTTAAGATCAAACCAAGCAACCAGCGAAGAGCATCAGACTGCTTGAAGTCAGGCACGTGAATGCTGTAGATGACAAAGCGAAGTGGAAGAGTATGAGAACGACTGATCATGGTTATGACCACAATTTGTGACGTCTGGATTATCACGTGTGATGTCTAGGTACCACACAAAGCAGTTTTTCTATTCATTTATTTAAAGCCATCTGGTTTTTTTCACGTGTTCCCTGAAAATCTTTCGTCTGCTCTGAGTGCCAGAGCTGACCCTTGTTGGCTGAGATACTCCTTCACTCAATAGAATTGCTCCCAAAAAAGCCCACTCCTCCCTCTGTGAAGAAAACAGCATGATTAATGTTTTTCCAAAGTTAAGACTTTTTTTATTTATATAGGCAGAAAGAGAGCGCTTCTTGGTAGTACTACAATTGACTAAAATAAATTACGAGCTACTCAGCAGGTCAAAGGATGCTTGCGAGTAGTATTCAATCAAATGGGGAGGATACAGACATAATATCACAGCAGTACCTATGCTATGAAATAATTAGGGTATTTCCTAGCACGGAAAATCCTTCTCAACGCCCTTTGGGGCATCAGAAAAGTGCAGCAAATGCTAAGCGAAGATTATGATTTCTTCTCAAGTTCTCAGGTTTGCATGTTGCTGTAGCAAAACCTCATCTTTTGAATTCCTAATAACGTGAAGCTTTTTCCAGAAAAAAATGCATAATACATGAAGTATTAAGAATCGTAATTAGATTCTCAGATTTAAAGACCGTGCAAAGATCTTGCATTAGATCCGTATGATATGTATGATTTAGACGATTGTGTCTGTGCTATAAACTGGAGGCAAGGCCAGACATCACTAGCATCGACAGGACTACAAATCAAGGGTGTCTACATTCGTTACTGGGCTTCAGATCGTCACACAGGAGGTAAAAGGCGGTCTGCAAAATTGAGAGATGCAAATATTACCAGGAAGTGCAGGTAGCTCGGAAATACCTTTCCTTACTTATAAATAATATGTTGGTACTAGTGGAAAGTATTTCCTGCGTTCACCAGTGTATTTGAGAATAGGCACCAGTGATCAATCCTCCCAGAGACTGGTATTATCAATATGCTGCCACCAACACCCAAAGTAAGTGCACAGAGGAAAGCACTAAAACTCCCAGGAGAAGAGTTAGCCGGGGAAGAAAATCTCGTTTTCTGATTTCTATTTACAGCCTAAAATAGCCTGTCTGCTGGGAGCAGCAGTTCTTTGGAAAAACAGCGATTATGAAGACTATGGTCTTATTTACTTTCCGCCAGTGTTGCAGCATACTACGTATACTCACAGGATATTTTTAGTCACAGATTCTGCCAGGCAGAAACGCAGTGGAGTTAATCACATGTAGCAAATTAAACAAAAGCAAAAAAACTGGTAGGCTTGAGGGGGCCTGCAGCAGCCGAACGTTTTGTTACCCTTTCTAGGCAAACTTTCCGAAATTGCATATGGGGAGGGTAAAGACAAAGGGCAGCGGTGTTCATTTTTTTACCTGGATCAAACAAACCTACGTATCTATCTGCAGTTAGTAGACTGAAGTAGGCTGAGAAATCTGTCTATATTCAGAGTATAGTCAGGATTAAAGCTCTTCTGCAGTGAAATTGTTGAAGTTGGTCCACCAACACATCAGCTGTCCTCTGACAAGTACTTTGCAGGCAATGAGCTATCATGTGCCCCGAGCTCCTGTCCCGAGCACAGGTGGGTGATGCAGAAAGGGCTCCTAAAGCGCAGAACGGTGGGCAGAATGTTCACCCGCGGTGGACTGGCATTACCATCCAAAGCCATTTCAAGCAGTCTTGACTCTAACGTGATTTTTCCGGTGTGGGAGGAAAGGCATAAAGGGCAGGAATTAAAGTTGGTTTGAGCACAGCTCAACTGGATGCAGATATCCTCACCCTATATCCTCATGGGCTGATGAAATAGCTCTTGAGCATCTTCTGCAGCACGTCCCTCCTTTGTTGAAAAGGCTGCCTCAGGCATTCTTGCAGAAATACACCTTTTCTCTCATTGTTCCCTTCAGTGGACATGGAAATGGATCAGTCGTGGCAGCTTTCTCTCTAAAAATGTAGAAATAGTAAAATTAATTTGTAATCAATGGTTAGTGTTACGTTCTAACAAGCTAACTCAGCTCAGTGTAACTAAGCCAAGAACATACAATAGAATTACGGTAATCAGCATTTATGGGAACAAACACATCACTGTTCTAAATGAAAACTATTCCTCCATTAGCTCAAAGTAGCTTGCAAAATCTTTCACTACGACTGAAATCTGGAGTGATGTTGGATATCATTCACCCCAAAATTGTGCTGTAATGCTTATTTACGGCACTGGCATTTGAAGTTTTTTGTGAAGTAAAACAGTAGGGATCAAGTGGACTCCCTCACATCCGCTATGCCTTTGAAAGATAGCTTGTGCCTGCTCAGGAATTAAATTAGGAATTAAATATTGAATCAAGAGAACACGCGTAACGAGTTAAGGAGATCTGAATGCTGAATTCGCATCCACCACGCCACAGGCATAAACAGAACGTGCTACAGTCACCCTCTATCCCGAGCAGAAGATAATTCTGCCAGCATTCCGGTGCGGCATCCCGGAGCCTCTTGCCCGGAAGGTGGCTGGCTTCCTCCCAGGGAGCGGGGAACAAGAGGCAAAAGGTGGTCTTAGGAAAATGATGCCCAAAGTGCACGTTGTATTCTTCCAAGAGGAAAGTAAAGCAGCGTTCATTTTATTACTGCGGACTGAAGGATGAGCTGGGGGAGACGCAGTTTACACGACTCCATAACTCAAAGGCTGAAAAGATACACCGAGTTTAAGACCAATTATGTGTCCCTTCTGGAAGGGCAAATCCTTTACTCTCTAATGGGAAGATGCAAAGAGGATTATGATGGCAATATCCTTCCTCGGGCAGATTTTGGGTTTTTCCTGGCAAGAGACATCTTTCCTAGTAACTAGCCGCTCTTTCTTAGGAGCTAGCCGTTGTCAGTGACCACAGGACTGCACGGACACGAAATAGATTCTATCTATCTGCCCAAAACAGCTCACAGACATTGACTCTCATTTTGTTTTCTTTACTGGGTAAAAGGAAGAAAATGGCTTTTAAATTAGATGTTGAACCCCTTCCAGAATGGCAATATAAGATACTGAATCAATCATCCTTCATACAGTTACCTCCTACTCCGCAAGCTCCTACTACCGTAAAAATTGGTTGTTGCTAACTGAGCAGAGTGACTAATTTGCAGTTTCATATTTGTTAGAGGAATTTTTCCTCTTCCTCTTTTCATTACTTGTCCACAAGCAGATTGATTTTCTTGAATTATTTTTTTTTTCAAAAACATGTGCTGTAATCACTGTGCAAGTAATTCTCAGCATAAATAATTTGTGAGCAATTTGTTGCGAGAAGTCTTCAAACATTTGTCCTAATTCCGTTCGTTCTACATGAACTTCCATCGCGCGGTGTCTGTTTCTGTGAACACAGCATCAAGAGAGCCGGTTCTGAGTATTCTCCCTGTACAATCCCACTTCTGAACCAAGAAAACTCGCACAGAAAGCACGTTTTGTTGAAAATTATTTTAAGACTTAGGGAGGCACGTTCACTGAGATGCTTGCCGTTTACATGCATCTGTAATTTTCACGCTAACTAGAAGATAGCTTTTCTAACCCTAAAGAGAATGTTATTTTACCCACCTCACAACTCAAATCTGCTCCTCACCAGAGCTTTCGTCTCATCCCAATTCACTACAATTTCTGTCTCACAAAAGAAGCCTTGGGAGAGGTGGCGCTTTCCAAGGGCATATAAAGTGGTTGGGTTCCAGCTACGGCTGAAATGATGCACTATTTCACCATTTAGAAATTACTTAATTCCCAGAAATAATTACAGGATTCTCCTGGTTATTGTTGCATCTTAATGAAAAATAAGACTGCATCAAAACACTAGCAGAAGCGTCTGTTCCTGACCCTGCTGGAGTCAGGGGGAAGCCTCCCTTTCTCTATTATCTAGATGGAGGAAACTGCCCTTCTCGGATTGTAAAATACCATCTTTTCAGGTAAAAGAGCGACTGCACCGCTCAGAGGGATTCGGGTGCTTTATCATGTGTCGTCTTAGAAAAGAAAAGCGTTAGAATGACTCTGCAATATTGAAAAGGAGGTAAAAGTCAACTCGAACACCGAGTGCCATCTTAACCCCAGAGTGAGAATTTCGAATCCAAGTTGCGGTTGGCCCTAAATGTTTGCTTTGAAGATGCTTATAAAACATAGGCCTCGGCTCTTGTTGGTATGCAGTGGAAATACTTTGCTGGTATTTTACATAATGTAAACAGTTGCTGCAACTGCTACCCAGGCACTTTATGATGTTAAGTAGGAGAAATGGAAATGAAAAAGTCACGGAGTTCTTGGATGATGATGTCTGTGATTGATTGATTGTAACTGGGACATGTATGGGCATCTCTTCCCTTGTCGTTTACAAAGGGTCCGCTCTCAGAAAATACGAAAACCTTGAAAAACAATTTAAAAAAAAAAATCCGCATAGAAATAGTGAAGAATACGAGTCATAAACCAATTAAGATTTTTTTCAAATAAGAATTCTGCAAAGGAAAGATATATTTTGCTCTCAAACCAGTATCTGAAATTACATTTCTTTTTGTCAGTGCAAAAAAGACTTCATGCACCTTATTAATGTTCTTAAGCTGTATCATCTGAGATGGACTGAGATTGTAACTCGCGGTGCTCAGAAATAACTCTTGGGATAATTTAGTCTGTTTCATTCAGTCTGCTATGGAAATAAATTCTTGATGCTAAGCATCGAAGTTCCCTGAACCCAACTTTCAAACAAGCAGTTTAGGCTTGCCTACCAACCTGGGCGCCAAATCCAGCCCATCTGCGGGGACAGGAGTGCCCCACGCTCCACGGGAGCTCCCGCAGGGACCCACAGCTGCCTCCCTAACGTCAGCGGACCCGGGGCCGCTGATACCAACTGTGAGCGCGCTGGCTGTAACACAGAGAGCAAAATCACCACGAGACATTCAAACGAGATAATTATATCGTGTTAATTGCATCTCATTTTTGTGATGTAGTTGTATGCAGCCAACATAGTAACTGGAAATTAATGCAGCACAATTCGTGCCCTGTCATGTCACACTGCTGGCCTTTCTGAGCAAGAATTTTTTTTTTAACGCTGCACTCATAAATCAAGTCCCTCAAGACAAGAAAATTAGTATGAAGCTGAACAATAACAACTTACACTTCGAAGAGCTCCCTGGTTTTTCTTCACCTGGAGCAGAATAGGGAGCTCTTGGATTGTTTCCTTGTATGCCGAAGTCAAATTTTACATCTGCAGCAACGGCAAAGAAATACATGTTTCTGTTAAGTTACTTAGCCAGTGCAGTGTTGTATCCACTCTTACAAAGGCCTGTGCTTTCTCCTCGGAACAGGTAATACCGCATGCATCAGTTTAAAGGCTGATACCACCATTTTAGAGAAGTGGCACAGCAATTCCTGCATCAAATGTTATGTATGGTATTCCTCTTCCTGCTAGACATGGATCTCAAACATGACGTAATCTTTTAATTTAGTTTTACTTATAGTTTATGCTGAATCATGTAAAATGTGAGCAACTCAGAGGCGCAGCATAGCTCTTTGCAATTTTCACCATTAGCTGGTGTTTTTTTCCCCAGTGCCTGCATGACGCGACCTCACATTTAATATTCTGATACTAACAGAGTTTTAGGGCAAAGAAATGGTGATGTGCTGGCATACAGTTTTTTAAAACTTTGTAAGAAGATAGATTCTTTCCATGCATTCTTTTACTTGTAATTATCACAGAGACCTACAGCGTTATACACGTCAGGAAAAAGTTGCTATTCTAAAAAACAAAGAGCCCTAGCCTGTCTTACGTTGAATCTGCATATTCAAGTCCGTTTATATCACGGAAAGGGCGGCAGTCCAAAATATAAATAACTCGAGCTCAAAAAGCAAGGTTGCCACCCTGGATAGCCAGAAACCACGGCGAGCATTTAAGTAACAGCACCCTGTGCAGATTCATGCAGTTTTGTATCTGTGGCTCACTTCCACCTCCAACAGAATGAAACACTTTGTGAAACTCCATCGCGCTGTGCTCTGCTTCGCTGGGCCAAGTGATGTGAAATAACAGAAAATAAAGTACACCGTACACCATGTACTCTTATTCTACGGAGCAGGTATAATCTCTGTAATTGTATCACAACTGCACGGCACACACCGTGGAAATACATAGCAATTGCATGTTCCTACAGCTTACTTGTTAATTATGCGCTGTTACTAACAAGTTCAAAGATAAATTATCATAGCACTTGCAGCATTTAGGTGCTTGCAAAGCTCCTAAGCTGTGTAATAATGGAATTCGTGCTATGAAATGCTTGCTTTTGTTGATTTTCCATTGGAATGGGGAAGGGAAACAACCCACTTCTCCTGCCCAAAGGCCTACAGCTTACGTGCGTATTTCTGACTGGTCCAGCAGAGGTACGCTATCGTATACAGCATCGTGGCACTTCTGCCAATAAGGAAATCTGGACAAATTAATAAAAAACCCCATTTCCATTAATAAATCACTTCCCAAAGTCCATTTAGTAATCCTCCTAAGCAAACGCTGTATTTAAGATCAGTGGTACTTGCATGCAATAGAACTAATGCTGTTTTCCTCACCCAATATTTAATCTTGCACAATACAAAACGAGAGGAAAACCTCATTTCACTGACGTCACTGGCAAAACTCCTATTGATTTCAGTGAGGGCAGGGCTCTACCCAGACAGCTTACTTGTAAATGGATTCTTGAAATAGCTTGTATTATATTATGTCAAAAGTATATCACCATGTAAGGCCGTTTCATAGTCCGCGCTTGCTCTTCTGTGAGCCGCACTGCAGTACTTCAGGCTGCAACTTACAGTTTTTAATAGGTGTTTTAATAGAATACAATCACATAAAATTAGCCTCTTTATAAACATTGCTTTTCTCCAAAGTGAAGCTTCCCTTTAATTTATGACTCCGTAATGGTTTGGGCAGCCATTTACTCCAACTTTCACAACCCATGTTGGATCACCTTTTTTCAATGTCATATTATTTTCACACTGATTTTCAGTCTGAAAGGTGGTGGTGATGTTTCCGACCCTTTTTCTTCTGTTGTAGTCATTAAGCTATTTCTTCTAAAAAATGGCTAGCGTTCATTGCAAGGAAGTGCAAACGTTAAGTCTTTTTAGGTATTGCAGAATTGGGACTAGCAGAAACAAAATAGCCAGCTATTGTTATCTGTTACTTAGGAAAATCTTAAGTATGGACTAAAAACCTGCTGTATTTGGCCGTGCATAAATGCAGATGAAAACGGCAACCCTAGGGAGGGAGGTGACGTGCTGGGGATGAACCAGACAAATACAGACAAGCAAGAGAAGATGGAAGCAAGGAGACGGCGGTGTTAGTCGTGCGGATGGGTGACACCCTCGGCGCCTGCCACCGCATCGGTGCGCGAGACAGGCAAACAAGGATCAGCAAACAGGCAAAACGAAATCAGCGTTTTGAGGAAGATTAGAAGACGGCTTTGTGGATGACATGACTTCTCAGTGACAGAGGAAATTTTGGAATTATTACCCATTGGAGCGAAGGGTTAGCTATTTCCTAGAGAAAGAGATAGCTAGGGGAGGTGGGTCAAGGAGGGTATTGGGAAAGCAAAGAGCAGTAACTTCCTTGAAACGACAGAGAAGCAGAAACTAAAAGGAGGCTGAAGAGGCTAGTAAGGATGCAAATGCATAAATTAGATAAAATTGTTTTACTTTTGTCATTCTAGTGGCGTTGGTCAAGCCCAGAAAGCAGAAATGCATATGTGAGCCGTGAGACCTCAGGGCCTGGTTCAAAGCCTCAGTCTTCAGTTGGGATAGAAAAGGATGTATCTTAAATGCCATTTCTGCCATGGAGAAATAACTGTCAAGTTTAGATACAGTCTGTACGGGCTGACCCATCGAGTAACCTCTGCTGAAGACGAGACAGTGGATGGGAATGACAAAAAAGGAATGTGATCATGCTGTTCAAAGAAGCTGCGAAATAAACGGACGGGACGAGCTTGGAAGAGACGGTAAACCCCCTGTTTTAAGATGCCGACCTTGAACAGATAACTACACCTTCATGAAGAAATGCCAGAGACATGGGCTGAGGTTCTGGTTTGGACAGAAGAGAAGTCTGTCCAGGAATGACAGGCGAATTTATGTTTGTGGTAGAGGCTCCTTAATGACCACGTGCGGAGGAAGGATGGAGAGAGGGCAGGAGAGCTTACGGGGAGGTAGAGAAAGGATGAGGATGTCGTTCCAGTCTGTTTTGAAAGAGCAAATATAAAGGAGAGAGTCTAACGTACATGCAAAAATAAGACTGCGTTTCAGCAGGATGAGAACAGCTCGCAATGCTCGAGGCAGATTTTAAGGTTAAAGACAAGAGTAAGGGAAGGGACAAGAGCTGGCTTAGAGAATCCCAAAGAATGGGATTAGATCATTGCAGCAATGCATGACGTGTTGGAGTATTTTATTATCCGCTGTGCTCTTTAATTGCGAGTGTAACACAGGCAGCAATTTCTAAAACAAAGTATGTTCTTATTGAAGATCCTTGGCTCTTTAGTGCGAAAATAATAATTTCATATGCAGAATGACTGTTGGTTTTAATGGGTTTGTTTTTATGTAACGTACATTGACTTTAAATAAAAGGGAGCTGTACGTTTCCAGTACCGTAAAACTGGCAGTATAATTGAGGCTCATTAGTCCAGCTGCTGAAGCTGATAGTGCCTTTGAAGACGGCATCCTTGTTCAGATGGAATTACCTTGTTTTCCTTCACTCATTTTCACTCCCTCCTCAATCCCACCCTGAAGAAACGTTTGTAGGTTCTCCTAGAAAATAGACGTCTTCCTAAGACGAAGTGAATGCAAATGACCTTTCTTCTCTCCTGGGATCTAATCTTCCTGAAATCCACAGTGAGATTCCTGCTGTCTTCAGTGGTACCAGGCACGGTTCGACCAGGCCAGATGTAAGCTTGAAATTCTCCTAATGACAAAAGCCTAAGTACACTGAATGGGGGAGACAGAGAGATAGTCGTTAATAATTATTTAGGAGAACATGGCTGCCTTGAAAGGCTAATTATTTTGAGAGTTACCCATTCAACAAAAAGTCTAATCAATGAGAGAACAAATTAAAAATGAAGAATCTCTCCTAAGAACAGACAGCAGAATGCTGCATTCAAGAGGACAGCCACCAATTAAAACAAATGTCAACAACTCAAGTGGCAGCAACTTCAAAAGGGAAATCTTCTCCTCATTTTCGTATGCATTCTTCATGAGCAACATCAAGAACTGTAACATGCTAATAGCTAATAACACTCAGAGTAACATTCGCTAATTTACTAACTGAATAATTTAATGCATATCAAAGGAATGACTTTTTCATTTCTTTCTTTTTTTTAGATCTAACACTAAGCTGGGTATTATCACATAGATGAAACTGCACAGATTACAAAATGACTGAAATAATAGTCATTTTAGAATTGAGTTTGGTTTTTTCTGTTGGATGTCTCTTTTGGGCTTAAGGAATCGCACACTTTTTTTCCTTATTGTAATTCAGATCTGAAAAAAGGAAGATACCGTGGAGGAAATGTGATGTTTTGCTAAAACCAGAGAGTTTTGTGGAGACACATCTGTTATGACGTTAAACTCTGAAAATGTTGGGGACTGCAGAGAGATCGTGCCATCCACTTGTCCCAGGTAAGCCAGCAATGCAGTGGCTGGGAGATGCACCTGATGTTTAGATCAGGCCCTGAGCTGAAGCAGGGATGGGACGTGGGCGACCGGTGTGCGCAGAGAGCCCTTGGCTGTCCTGGCGCAGAGGACTGTCCCTCTTGCTCCCAGGAATGGTGAGAGGTTGGTTTGATACCAACACAGAATGAAAGACAAATGTTAAATATTTTTTTTTAAATTGCGAAAGAACTTTTTGTGTACTCTAAAATGATAGATCAGGTATTGAGAAATGTAGGAAGTCTACATGGTAAGAACAATTTCTTGTTTAATGTGATTTTTAGAAGCCTATTTACAGAACTCTACTAAATTTAAACAATGTTTTGCCTTTGCTACTATTGCACACTATGTAGCCCACTACCATCTGCTAAAACACTTTCAAGAATAGGTTACCAGTTAAGGTACCAAACAGAAAACCAGCTCTTCCTTCAGTTCGTGCGTCACAGTCAGAAAGCTCACTCAAGAGAGACTCCAGGCTGAAAGACAGCCATCAATGTCTCACCATCTGTTTGGTGGCCAGGGGGAAGCAGAGCACTCATGGTGATATAGAACGCAGACACAACACAGCTGAAGGGGACAGTAAATGAGGGCTGGGTCATTGACATGCCAAATATTCACTTCTGGGGAGGGATCTTCAGGAATTTGGGATCTGGCCAGCAGAAATCCCATCAAGTTTAACAAGACGTACAAAGTTCCACGTCTTGGGCAGAATAACGCCGCGCACCAGGACAGGCTGCGAACTGCCTGGCTGGGCAGCAGCCCTCCTGGAGAGGACTTGGAGTTTACAGTGGATGTCAGGTCAGATGTGAGTCAGTGGTGTGCTCATTGCAAGTGGGGAAAACTGCTCATTGGCCTACTTTCAAAGAAGGGTGGCCAGCAGATTGAAGGAACTCATTATCCCGGTCTCCTCAAAGCCAGTAACGTCACACCTGGAATACTGTGTCCAGCTTTGGACCTCCCAGGTCAGAAGGACATTCAAAAATAGGAAGGAAAGGGAGCAGAAGGCTACCAGGACGGTCAGGGACATGGAGTATGTGCTTCAAGGTGATGGAGGAGGCTGTGGCTTTTCAGTCGGGTGGAGAGGAGTCTAAGGGGTGATCTAATAGCAGGCTGCAACTGCTTGAGCTGGAGTTGGAAAGAAGACGGGGCCAAGCTCTTTTGGGTAGTGACAGACGGTATAGTAAAGGGCAACGGCCACACACTGCAGCCTGGGAGGTTCAGACCGGTCGTAAGGAAGAACTGCTTCACGGGGAGGGAGGGCACTGCAGGACTGAAAGAGGTTACTCAGAGGTGGACAGCCAAGATCTGGCTAAAATCGCAGCAGACCTGATCCAGTGTTGGTGACAGTCCTGCTTTAAGTGAAAGGTGGGAGTTCATCTAGGCGTCCCTTCACACCCCTATTTCTAAGAAACTCAGATTTAAGCCAGTGGCATTACCAAAATCCTACGTAGATGAAGTTACACCCAAGTAAATTAAAAGTTCACTCACTAGTAAGCAGGAAGGAGGATATAGCTCTTCAGCTGGCTTGTTTCCTCATGGCAAGCTCTTCACCAACCGGGGACACTACTGCAGCAGGCTAGACACGCATATTGCTCTCCTCTCTTGCTATCCCAACAGCAAACATAATGTTTCTGTGATGCCCCTTTAACGGGGAAGGACAGACTGTTGGAACCAATGGCTCTGTGACAGATGGAGCGACATTTGCAATTGGGGAAAAAACACTCTCGTGCTGCCAAAATACGAAAAAAGGGGCTTCCTGAGAAATATTCTGCCACAGTCACTGACACATGTAAATTCTCCATGTAAATATGACTTCTTCCAAGGGAAAAGGTATCGTTCAGCAGGCTTTCCGAGGACAACGATCTCTCTGCACCATTTTTTTTACTCTCCCGCAAAACCTTTCACTTCAAAGACACAAATTTTCAGCGCTGCAACACCTTACACGTGCTACTTATGGCAACTCTGATGAGAGACACGAGTGAGCAGGGCTGGTTTGGGGCAGGCTGTGCAACGATCCCCAGTCGGCTAGGCTGAGTCAGGCGACAGACTTGGCAGCGAGGGCACATTGTGAAATCGAACAGGGAATGGGTTCTTTTGGGGTTTTTTGCATAATGTATCTCCCTCTGTGGAATGCCCGTGTTCCTTGCACGGTGAGAAAAGCAAGAAGAATTTCCTGACCTTCGTTTATACCATCCATTATTTTGCATAGCATTATAATATGTTTTATTAATTTTCTTTTAAAAGAAATTCCCCTATTCCTTCCAAATGCCACATATATGCAACATCAAAGCATTTCAGTGATTTTTTCATTCCATTTATGTGCCAGGTCTCTCTGGTGCTGGAGTCATACGTGTTGCGGTAGTACTGCAAGCAGTAAAGATGTCCAGCTTCTCTGAAACTGCTGCACTTCTCATTGCTGTAAGTACTGATCACTGGGGAAACTGAGCCTCAAATACCAAAAAACCTTTCTGTGATGACCTGTTTTGCAGAGGGCAATGGGACCAGGGTGCTTTTTCCTTAAAGAGAAAAGACAGCCATTGTGCCTCTACTGAGAAGGATCTGCGATTTATTTTTAACTTCAAACTTTCCTATTCATCATGAAAAAAGCCGAATAATTCTATTTTCATTTAGGAGGAGATTACAAGAGAGAGAAATAGTCTGATACGTTTTAGATTAGAGATTCTTCCCTAAGAACAGAGGCTGTCACAGTGTAGCGTCCCGCACCGAAGAAAATCTTCTTTTCCCCAGTACTGTCAGCTGGGCCCAGTTCTCCACCAAGTATATTTTCAAGAATTTTTGCGCCTGACCGAGAGTTCTCTGACGTGATGCTTCTGGGAATTTAGATTACCCTCCCTCTGTCAGGATTGGGATCAAGAAGTCATGACGGTAGTCTGCATCATAGTGATATTATAATGATTGCTCTGAAATGGAAAAATATCACACATCTGTGTTTTCACTCTCCAGCCTGAGACATACCTTTAGGAAGCCAGTTTCTGATGACATGTTTGGGCAAACGATGCCTTATCTGCATGCTTTTTTCATGTATCATCCTGATCTGGTAACTTGAATGCCATAACCAGAAAGCTATGTTAATTTTACTTGTTTCTAAGTCAGCATAGTCCAAAACATACTCTTCAAAACTATCAGCCTCACAAAGTCTGCGTGCTTGTTTGAGCAGCCAGAGATGTTCCGTCTCTGTTAGTGAATCACATCATAACTTTTTTGTAAGAACAAGAATGCCCAACCAAGATAATCTTAGCCTCATGGATATTATGTATTTCTGTTTCCTAAAAATAAAACCCGCTAAGTATTTATGAACTGGTACTGTAAACAAGCACAAGTAAAAGAGTTCTACTGTTGCTGGACTCCTCCTCCCACTCAATTTTGGCAGTCAGCAAAAACACTTATTCAGTATTAAGTTACAGCAAAGAATTGTTGACCCTGGTGTAACTCAGAGCAAAGATAAAGTCAAGTGAATGGGGTTTGCTTCAGCTTTCAACATTTCAAATAAAGTCTCTACATTTGTTTGGATCATAAAAATGAAAGCATATAGAAAATACTGGTTAAAACCAAAAATGCTGAGATTCTATACAAGTTTCTCTATAAAGTAATTTTTATTGAAATGCTCAGTTGAGTTAGCATTATTTGCTTCTAATTTGGGCTTCATTCTAAATACTGTACGTTAACAAACTTAGCACTTAATGCCAAGTGCTTTACACATTTCTCTTTAATTAAATTTCTCCAAAGAATCACATTACATAAGCATTTGCCAATACACAAAGCACACTCTCAGAGATCCTCGGTAAAATCCAGGCACCCCTGCAGTAACTAGTAAAATTCCTGTTGATCTCTCTGCAGAAAGGATTCTACTCTCTAGGTCTCTGCTATATATAGGTAATAAAATATTACCTTGTTACTTATGTATTGAGTTCTCAGGTACATTATTCTAAGAAACTTAGATCTTAATGAGGTCCATGCTGGAACTTACCATTTCTGTTACTAGACGAAAATAAGCGTTACTTCAAGAGTTCAATAACACCTAGTTTCAAGTATGTTTGTAATCGCTGGAATATGCAAAAGATGCCAGTTTAGATAAGCTTCCAGCCTGCGGATTGGAGGTAGGCATTTGCTCTAATAATCTGCAATTTTACTACAGAACTGGAGTGCAGAATTGCCTGTACCGAGCTCCGGGAGAAATGTGAACATTTAGGGATTCTCTTAACTGTACAGTGACATGTTCAGTAATAAGTTATAGTGATTACGACATGGAAGTAGCACAAAAATTACGAAGATTTTAAATAATCTTTACGATCATTCGTATAAGAGCAGGCATAACAATTTACCTTTACTTAATTACGAGATATTTTTCACCGGTGTGAAACACATTGAAATGGGCTAGTTCTGTCATTCTTCCTCTTACATAGGTTTTTTGCAGCAGTTCCCTGTTCCATAACTCAGCTGTGCAGGGCCGTGGGGCTTGACATTTGAGTTCTTGTGCAAAAGAAAAAAAGGTAAATTAGGGTTGCTCTAGGACAGCACCGGTCAGAAACGGAAAGAGCAGGAGCAGTTTGAGACAGTACCACTCCTGCCGCTGCTCTGCAGGACACCATCGCCTTGCAGCTGCAGAAATGGCAGAGGTTGTCCGAATGCTGCTCATCTACTTCAGTGCAAAGTTACTTTCCTAACTGATATTTTTTTCAAAGTTACTAAGACGTTACCTAGCTACCAGCTGATCACAGCCTGGTAACCATTTAGAGAAATCTAGATTTTTGTTTACGACAAGGTAAGTGACCCTAAATAAATCAGTCTGGTGACACTTAAGCTGTCCAACTGTAAAATGGGAAGAGACGCCACACGAAATTTATTTGAAGTGTTCAGACAAAAACTGCGGTATGAAATTAATTATGATTAGTCTTGACAACACTAATTCAATTTAAAATATGCTTAACTGGTTTAAAAAAAAAACTTCAGCTTCCCTTCGACTGCAACCCAGTCCCGAAGCTATTTAAGCCTGCGTTGCCTATCCCGCGCCTGATTTTCTGATCTGGTTGTAAGATTACTATTAATAGACCAGAAGTGGGGTAATGAAAAAGGGAGATTACCTAATTCTGCAAACACCTGTGTTTGTTTATTTGCTTGCTTCGTTTTAGAGAAGCACTGTCAGAAGTTTAGTTTTCTGACCGGGATTAATCTTTCCCTTTTGTGACTCTGGACCATCCATCCCTCCCTGCCTCCCCCCCCCCTCCCCGATTCCGGCGCGGGGTTGCTAAGCGACATGTTCTTCTCTTCTGTACTTTAGCAGAGAGGAACAGATCAAAGACACCCACAGTCCTGAATTATTTTATAAATGAATTTAAAGAGACACTCTCCCGTGCTGTATTATGTAGGGGGAGATCAAAAGTTGCTCTATATACTGAGAGTATCTGGAGAATTAAACTGATGTCTTCTGGAAAACAAAAATGTTCTCGTTACTGAGAACCATGTAATATTTACTTTTTTTTTTTTTTGCCTTTTCAGAACCAGACTATGAATTTATGCTAATTAACGTTTCGAGTTTTATGGCACTCAAGACATTGAACGCAGGCCAGGCTGCATGTTTGTACAACTTTCAAAAGTAAAGGTTTTTCTGTCATCAAGTGACAAGCTTGCTGCCTTTTTTTTTTTTTTACTCTTTTCATCTCTTGCAAACGAGTTGCCATTATTCAAAAATATTTCATTCTCTAGATTTTGAATGCTTTCCTGACTTACACTAAAGGCGAGAAAATCACAGGGTAGATTTCAAGTGATGTATCTTTAAAAGAATAAATGAACATGAGAAAGTAATGTGTGTAAACCAGGCAAAAAAACCCCTGAGACGTCAATATCTCAGAACTTTCACAAAAGAATGAAAACCAAATGAATAATCTTCAAAAAATCGGGGAACACGTAAGTGTAGACATTACCTCTTACCAGACCAGCACTTGTCTGGCACCAGCTCAGGTCTGCTATTCTGTACAAGCTGCGAGATTTGTAAGAGCATACTGGCTGTTACGGCAAGCGTTTCCTGAAACAGAAAAGGGAGGAATTATTTGCCCTTGGATCTACTCAGTTTCAAACACCATCAACGTCGTAAAAGGAAAAAACCCAGCACCTAGTGACAAAGTGCAAGAATCTTTCCAGACTTTCATTTCCAAAGACACCATCGCTGCAGAGCCTTAAGCAAAAGGAGAGCAACACAAATAACACACCTAAAGCATTACCCAAGCAAGCGAGACAGATCATTTACGTGGAAAGCAAAACTCCTGGGTCACATGGCTGCAAAAAAGGCATCTTGAAAATTGCACGCAAAATTCTTCCGTGTGCAAATCTCACCGTTTTGTAACCAGCCGCCTTATCTGCATAAACAAATGTCTCCTTTAAAGCAGTTTGAAGGGCTTGTTCACACAAACAGGTGCTCATGCAACTACAGGCACAAAATCGCTGGCTTCAGGTGTAAAGTATATGTGTACGTAGATGATCTCGCTCTCTTCGCAGCGTGCCTGGTCGCAGGGCAGAGCTAGCTCCTCGCTCTCATCCCATGCCTGCAATCTCACATAAAATTGAGGATAGATTATGAAACCTAATACACTCTAGGACTGTAAAGGGATTAATCTTACATAAATCTTCAAAAAAAAAAATCAGCGTCAGTATTTATTTACATGCATTTTATTTTCCAATGAGAAAACAAGCCTGGGGTTTTTTTTCTGCACCAGTAAAACTCACTTCAAAATTCTAACTGCTTGGATTCGGCATTTAAAATCCACTGTACTGCAGTTAACCGATATCCTCGTAAAAGTATGTATTTTAGAAAAGGGTTTAGACAGCTTTTCCATTTCATTACTAGGTATCTATTACACGGGCAAGATATGTACTTCACTCTCACTGATACAGTGTTTTATGTGTAAACATCTTGACCACCACTATGTTGTTAGTGGTTAGCAGATTCAGTGTTTTTTGGCTGAGTTTCTGAAGGGGAAAACTGTGACTTGCACTCTAAATATTATTTCTGGAGAAAGGATTCCATAACAGACTATGGACATCTTGTACAAAATGCAAGTAAACATTCGGAAAGGAATTTAATGCTTCTGGTGGGTACCGACTTGCCAGCCTTGGAAACCAAAATCCCCGTGACCCGCAGCACAAGCACAGCTCGGCACCGTGTGCTCCGCAGAGTTCCCCTCCGCGCCACCGCTCCCCCTACACAGCCGCAACGATGAGGAAACAAATAACGCCGGCTACAAACAGGCACATGGCTTGTTAGTATTTCCATTTCTAGCCAGCCTATTCAGACATCCTGACTGCGCTTTGCTCAAAGATTCAGTTCGATCCAGCTGGTACTTAAGGAAAAATGTTCTGAAGCAGGGATGTCCTAAGAATTTCACTTAATGCTTATTACTAGTATATTTTATTACTATTGTAGAGTTTTGGTTAGTGAACGTACGTCATTTTGAATCGCTGCTTCTCTTTATTTATTTCCAGGATGCTGCAAGAACATCTGCTGCAGCTGGGCAGCTGGATCACAGATGTGGGCAGCCAGGGCAGAGGTTTGGGCTTACGGACAAGAGACGATGCTTTTGATGTGTGGGAGGGCGTTGAAGGCCATTGAGAACATTAATGATGTTACTTCATGTTTCTACAGTGCTCTGCCTGCTTAAAGCACCACCTAGGCTACTAGTAATTCATGATCTGGATGTTTCTGAAATGATCGGCCGTATCATTTAAATTGTCATTACAATACCAGTAGCGGCCCTTTGAACCGAGGGTTGTCGTTAGAACAGTCTAACCGGTGGCTCATGGGCCAGATCTGGGCAACAGGAGGACTGCGTCTGCCTTTCCTCTTCTCTAACCGCACCAGCTCAAGGAGAACCTCGTCCCAGGAGTGGCGGTTGTGCCCGCACGACAGACGTGGAGAGCCGTTGTTACGCGACTGGGAAGGCAACGGCACAAAGTATCCCTTGTGTCCAGCCCACTACGTTGAAAAGCCTGGATTTTGTAGAGCTCATTTCAGCCTGTGTGCAGATTCAAGCAGGCACCGCCCCGCTACTTTATACTTTGCAATTCAAACAGATTTAATTTTTTCTTTTTTTTTTTTTTTTCCCCACTTGGCTTTTTGAGCACAGCTTTGTGTGGCAAGAGTCGTAGGGATGAAATAAGGGCATTACGTAGTAAGACAAATAACTGAGCTATCTACATTTCCGGATGCCACGCTGGTAGACCATGCTGGCATGTGTTTGGGTAAGATGAAGAATTTAGTTACTGTAGCAGACTGAAAATGAAGGTCTGGCTTGGATGGTGTTCGCAAACCTGGCATCCATATCCCACATTTAGGTAGCTAAAGCTAAATCTGTCACTTACATGCTTTAGATACTTGTGTTAATTGCATAAATGCCAACAAAAATGACATGTTTTTAAAGTGCTAGAAGTGTAAATAGCTGCTCTTCTGAAACGGCCACAGTATATATTTTTAGCTCCTACATACTCTTCCGATGATAACCACTTGCAAATGCATCGTATTTGTTGTAGTATCTAGCTACGGTAACCTATTAGTATCTGTTCGTAATACTATCGGTGCTCCTGCATAAAGCACTGTAGAATATACTTTAAATACTGGCTTTTTGTACGTCTCGCACAACTATTCATTAATACCAAGAGAACAGCATGCTACTGTTCCAGGTTTTCGAAGAATCAGTGCTATTGCTCTGCACCAGCTCCTGTTGCCTGCTTCATAATGCCTTTATTATTTATGCGTTTACTGTTCAAAATTCAAACTTAGAATTGAAAATTTTCATGCTTTTGTTTTTTAAAAATAATTAAGGCCGGCCAATGGACCTGATGTAATCTGTATACTGTGTGCCACGGCTAAGTATCCACTGCTGTGAAAGCACTGCTTGTTCTCTGAAAGGAGGAATTCTTTCAGACGGCGTCACTTGCCCCCTCCTCTGCGAGAGCGCTTTTCCCATACACTCGGAGGACTCGCTGCCCGTCATTTTCTTGCCCTAAAAGTTTGCTGGAGCAATATTGTCATTTACCCATTGTTTGTACGGGGTCTAGCTCCTAACGGGTTGGCCTCTAAGTACCATTAAAAATTCCACGTTCAGGTGTAGCAGCGGCTCTACTAAAGTACCGTGGCTTTTAAATCATCTTTTCTTTGGATTGAATCTTGGACTACATATTGCTTCGTCTTAACGTGGGCTTCACAGCAGGCTTTTGGAGAAGTTCTTTTCTCTTCCTCTGCCATTCACGTAGCAAGCGGCGTGCTTTCAGATACGTCCCGTCTACAAAGGATTTCAGCGTTGGCCTGGCATGTTTTACCAGTATTTGAATGGCCTAAAGAAATGATTTGGAAAGCAGCAGATGCCTTTGGAAAAGAGGGAAAGAGAAAAAAAACAGTCTTGAAGAGGATATTAATGGGTCAACTGGCCCAAGAAAATAGAAAAAAAGTGCAACTCAAAAGTGGTTGCCAGCAATCTCATAATACCCGCCCAGGAAGATAACACAGCTCCCTGTGATCCCGTTTTTGTGGCGTTACGCCTTCACTCCCTCCCTCTGCATTCACCATTCTATACAGGAAATGTAAATTGTTGCCCAGTTCATTCAAATACAGCACACTTCCTCAATCTGCGTTTTTCCGAACACACAGCATAGGGACTGTCTCAGGAGGAACGAGAGAGCAGGTACTAAAAAAACATGATGCGGGGTTTGTCATAGCCACAACTCTTAGAAGAGGCGCTCCAGGGGAGCCAGTTGCTACTGTTTTGCATAGGTAATTGTTAACGATACTGAAATCATAGTCTGTCTGCTGGATAACAGTCAACATGCCAAAGCACAGGCCAACAACCCTAACGGGAGAAAGCATTACGGGGAGCTCGCAGCAAAATTCAGATGCCAAGAGAAATTCCCAAATAATAAGAAGACACTGAAAATAGGGTCTTTGTTCCACCACTCGTGTCTTTGCTGGGCTCCTGCCCCAGTGTCGGCCCTTCAGATTAGCCTCCTCTTCATGGGATGCGATCAGGGACAGCCTACATAAAACATTCCGGATATGCAAGGACTCAGGATTGCGTAATTTTGAGAAAGACTGACAGTTCTTAAATAACTTATTGCCATTAACGAAGGGCCAGAAATGTGAGAAAATCTCTGAAGAATTAATCAAGAATCAACAACAGTTTGTCTTGATAGTAGGGGCACACACATGAAGTAAAACGGCTTACCACAAAATGCCTTTTGACTAAGAGTGAAACGTGTAATGAGGAAAAACACACTTTGGAGAAATCTATATTCTGTTAAGGTAAATAAAAAAGCAAATGCTGATAAAAAGGGGAAAAAACCCCCACTTCTTGTATGGTCACCGCTAGCACATATTTGCATGAGGCAAGCACAAGGAGAGCAGACTTCCTGACTGCCAGAATAGCACCCCTATCTTAGGCGGGCAAAGAAGAAGTAGGACTTACTGTCAGCTCTCACAAAACATTAGGCCAGCTGGTAAGGGAGAATGAAAAAAACAAAAAAGTCCTTTGCATCTCTTATAGTCTTTGCTAACGGTCCTCAGAGTCAAACCAGTGGCTTAAGCTAAAAGAGATGAAGAGCTTGAGAAAGGCACAAATTCTGCACGGCTGATCCGAGACCAGCGCTGAAAAGCAAATTAAGACGCTGCAAAGCAATCAGTCACCAAAGCTCATAGCGGCCAGCCAGAAAGCGCAGAAGAGTATTCTACTTCCTAGCACCAGTCTCCTGCAGAAGTTCCATGCTGTAGCAAAACAGAGTGGATACGTATGCAGCCAACAGAAGAGGCTTGACACCAGGGAAAAGATGCAAGTCGTATTCACCAGGTATCAGTGCAACTTTATTTATCACAATTTGAAGTTATAGCGGAAGCTGAATTTTAAATGAAGTTGAAATGTTAGTGCAGGAACGCCTGACAGGCGAGAGCAGATCAGCCGAAACTAAAAATTTCAGCAAAGTCATCTTCGCAAAGATAAAATTTTACAAAAGAAACCATGAGTGTTGGCGTTACCCAAGTGTTGCTGGAAGGGTAATATTCCTTCCTGTAGACTAAGAAAAAATTTAACTGTTAGCAATACATCTGTCTAAGCTGACCAATCTCCTATGGGTTTCTGCAATCTTATGTCTTGCAGAGAGCTGAAACGGGAAGTTGTTCCAGAAATGGACTGAAACTCCTCCAAGAGCTGATGCTGACGGAGAGACCGATAAGCATTTAAATGACTCAGGTGTCTCCCATACGTACGTTTTCCTGTCCTAAGAGGAAAACGTTCCATCGCAGGTATCACAGATATTCGAAAAAAGTTGTTGTGCGCCAAAGCGAGGTGGTGCTTGTAGCTATTTTGGAAGGCTACAGAGAGGTACATGAACATGGACATTCTTTAGTTGTAGAAATCTTGTGCGATTGTAGACAGTTTCACTGCACCAACCTAAGATACAAGAAAGGGATGTCTCACCTGGTAGCAAGTACCGCGATATGAAATTAGAGCAAGACTACCACGAGTGACAAATTTTGCCCCTAAAATTTTTTTTAAACCAAAGTACTTTTTCTTTCATTTCTACTATTTTAGCAACTATTTTAGACTAAATGGCAGGCATGTCTGGGACTTAAAAAAACCCCAAAACACCAAACAAAAGGAAATCACTTGAGATAACATAGATACTGAGGCTGAAGGTAAGTCAAACTCTGCAGAAGTGTCCTGGTACAATTTTGCTGGGTTTATATAAATTGCATGAAGATTCTGCACGCTTCCGTAAGCAGAAATTTTAATAAGTAGGTATGCAAGCAATATACCGTGAGAGAAACAAGGGTCAGTTTTGTTGTTGCGTGCTACTTGCACCTACTACAGTCAAACGCTCCGGATGACAGGAAAGGGCAGCTGATGATAGTCGTAGCTAACAGCAGAGTGTTACTGGCTGTTTATCGCAAATGTCTGCGTTTAAATTTAGTACTGAAACACTAATATAAGAGACATGTTCCACTTTCAGCATTGAAGTACCAACACAGGAAAGTACCTTGCTCACAGGAGGAGCCTGCGGCCGCTCGCAGACCTGGCAGTGAAGGGGAGGGATGGGAGTTTTCTCCTGCAGCAGCCAGAAGTGGGAAGTTCTGTGGCAGCAGCCCCACGTTGAGACACACCAGGGTGAGAAAGGAGGGGGAATATTAAGGGAAATCACGTAAAACAAGTGTTTTCCATGGATAACATACGGATCAATTATTCCCAGGCAAATGTAGCTAGCAAGGTTACCATGGATAACCTATTCCACAGCCTACGTCCATATTCACCTCACAGCGGGGCCGAGATTCGTTAGCAGAGGAATCGAGACTAAAATGATAACATTCATCTCTATGTTCTTGCCCTGACACGGTTATTCATTAGGAGTTCTTCCTAATGACTGTTCAGTTCCTTCCTTCTAGGGAGCCACTCCTAATTCTCTTCTATTCAGGTTGGATAATGAGTCACTGACTTTAATATTAATCTTTATTAACCCTTCCCTTACACAACCAACTTCTGGCAACAGGGAGTTGTGCCGTGTCTTAGGGCTGAGAAAGCTCTCCAACATCTTCCCCTCCACTGCAGCATTTTCTTATATGCAGGTAACCCGATGATTCCTGCAGGCTTTCTGCCACTGGTGGATGAAAAAATACTGCATTTGCCTTCATGCCTTTGCTTAATTGCTCTTCAAGTCTCTCTTAGTCTACCTGTTTTCCAGTGTAATTTTGCTTTCCATAAATTACACTTCCATTGCCTTCTCATCTGGCTGAAGTTTTAGTTGCAGAAAAATTGTGTCAAATAACTTCTTGAAGCACCTGGTTTCCCCTTCTGTTTTTCCTCTCGCTTCTCTTCTTTTCGGGGAGGAGGGTTGTGTTTGTGGATGGGCACGTGAGCCCGGCAGCACTCGGTTCTGCTGTGTCTACCTAACTCCATGGGAAGCGTCAGAACATTAACAGCCAGGCTCCTGGTGGCAGATGCTTTTGTCTAGTTTTCCTTCTTAAACAAAAAAACCCAAAGTAAACTTCAGCGATATTTATACGTGGTTTGCCATTCCTAAGACTATTGAACCTAAATACCCTGTGAGATAATTAATGACTCAAGTATTGAATTCTTCTTGAAGCAGCTATGCTCACTTCTTAAGACTAATTAGAGAATGTCCCGTCCTGGTTTTGATCTAACTTTGTACTGTTTGGTTAGAGCATCGGATACAAATAGGTATGTCTGACCACATGCTTTTTATGCACTTCATGTATGGCAGTACTTGTTCTTTCGATCAAATTTTGGTGTGTTTTGAGATAATGGAACTCTAAAGTTCTTTCTCCCGGATTCTCTTTCCTACTATTAGCACTACTGGTCTACTACCATGTTTTGTGTGCCTTTCAAAGTGTTCTACTACATTTTATTATTTTGATGTTATCATAATGTGCCTACTCTTGAAGGAAAATCTAGGCCATCTAAGGGAAAAGTAGCTTGGAAAGAGATCTGCCTATTTACTTAGCAAACCACACTCTCAGATTATTACAAAAACAGATTTCATTAAGAAATGTGCATTTCTCACAGACTATTTCCATAGCTTTTTCAGCACTCTTTATTTCACCATCCTTATGCCGTACCAGACGGTCTCGCATACAAACATCCACCAAGCAGCCCTGCGTTTGCGCCTGCGAGCAAACCAGCCCACTCCCGAAGAGCGAGCTATTCCCCAGTGGGAATATGTACTGTAGGTGCTGGTCCAGCCTGACTGAAATATCATTAACAACACATTTTTTCCTGATTAATAAAATATTAACGTGAAGATACAGCACGCGCAACTCGACATTTTCTTGACACCTGCATAGCGGAGAACTACTCAGACGCTACGTTACTATTTCAGCGATGACCCGCGCGTAACTTCCGAAGCTTGGGCACAGCCCTGCTGTTGGCCTTTTAAAAAATAATTTCATCTGTCTGAAACTGAAGACACTTCCACACTGCCTGTGTGGAGAAGAATGGGGTTTTTTTTCCCCCCCGATAGCTTATATTTATGCTCATTTAGCAGCGAGAATTCAGCTGACCTGCGGATGGCAGGCCTCGAGGTGCGAGCAGCCGCTTTCCATCTATTCAAGGTGGAAAGGCCATCGAAATCCTCTGGGAAGCTTTCCCGGCAGTAGCGAACACTCGGCTGCGGGCGAGGCGAGGTCAGCCGGTAGCTACTGCCTGCGCTTAACGGCCACGACTGCCATTTCCGTCAAGCGGGAAAGGAACTGGAAGTCAGCGGAGCCGCGCAGGCANGCGGGGTGGATACTTGTCTGCTTTAGGTTAGCACTGGGAGTTGGCAAGTTCTTGTTACTGAGTACGGGTGTGTGTGGTGGGGAGAGCTTGCTGCTGTTAGGATCGCTCGGATCACTGAGCCACCGCTGTGCGTGTCCTGACTGCACTGGTTCTCTGAGCTGCTCAGCTGTCTCGGGGGTGGGGGCCAGGCCGAACCGCTCCGGGGCTACCTCTGCCGTCAACGGCAGCGCGGCAGCTGCTCGCCGCGGCCCTGTCACGGCCGGACAGCCCCGGGCCGCGGGGCAACAGGTGC
>VZSC01007012.1:188914-217559 GCA_013398225.1 Steatornis caripensis | reverse complement strand
CCTGCGCGGGGCGGCGGGGCGCCCGGTAGCGCCCAGGGCCTCCCGGATTCCCCTGGCTGTGAAACCAGGCCCAGCAGCAGGGAAGGTTTTTTGCCTCCATGTTCTTTCGGGGCCGCCGCTCTTTTAACTCAAAATGTCCCTTCTTGCCCAGGGCCTTCCCCCTTCTCCTCCGCGGAGGGTGGTGAGACTTTGGTGCGGCAGGTGAGAGCGGCTGACCGAAAGCATTGTAATCTAATTAACTGTTAAGACGAAAGGGTGAAGAAAAAGACGAATCAGTTCAGTTACTGCGCGCGGTGGGTCTGCAACAAGTTCCCTGCTGAGGTGTTTTAAACTTGCGCCGAAGGTGAAATCACTTGCTGCAAAATGAACAGAGGTTCGCGTTTCATGTTTATGAAGGCGAGGGTTTTGCTCGCCGTTGCCCTAACGTACTAACGGGCTTTTGATCAAGTGTAGAATAATTCCTTCCCTACTCCCTTCCAGTTTGTGCGGTCAGGAGCACTGATCTGACAGTTCTTCATTGAAACCCCTTATTTCAAGGGGGTGCCTCTGTTTTCTGATAGCACAAACAACGCTTCAGGTGGGAGCCGGGGTCCGTGGCGGTCATGCACTGACACGGGGGCCGCGGTTTCAAAGGTTGCAGAATATTAACGTGTCACATCTCTCTGTACAGCATTCGTGATTTACGATGGTTTCTGTTAAGCCCGGCGATTGTGTATATTGAAACACAAGACTCTAGAAAAACAAGCCCCAAGATGAAGCTGCAGTTTTAAGAGTTGCTTGCTGGCTTTCCCGCTAGGGAGGGAAGAGCAGCGGGAGTGAAGTGCATACTCATAGGCTTTATTGTCCTAATTTACTTTTGTATGTAGAAAAATATTATGCAACCTTTTGGAGTTGCATGCTTGATCACTAACAGCAGCTTAACGTTATCTGGCTTTTGTACTGCCCTTTCGGCGGATTAGAAGAATTCTGGCCGGCTTGCAGCCCTGGAGTAAAGATGACTCTCTCGAAAGAGCTCAGAAGGTGACTTTGGGTGAAGTTTCGCCCAGTTTCATCAACAGGGCGAGAGTTGGTGCCGAGAGAGCTGCTCTCAGCACCCTGCTCACTCGGCCAGACCCATCCTTGCAGGAGCGTGTTCCCTTCAGCTTCCCGCTTGCTGGTGTGAAGCCACCCCGGGCAGGCGACGGGCGTTCTCGGCGGTGGAAGTCCCACCCTGCAGCGGCCCTGGCCACGCTTGGCCGCAGCAGGGATTGGCCCGCCGAGGCTGAGCACGGCCGGGGCCACCGAAATGTGTGTGGAAGGAACTGGAAGCGGAGGTGAAGCTTGTTCTTGCAGGGCGCGTTGAGCTCTGCCGAACGTGATCTCTTGGGCTCGGCGCTTGGTTAAAGTGAAGAGGTTATGACTGTGTCAGCTGCAGTAACGTGTTTTCCTGGTCAGCATAGAAACAAAATCACGTACGTGTTTTGGATATGAATGATGGTGGGAATTTGAATGATAGGAAAAACATCCTCTCATTTGAACTTTTTGATTTTTTCCTAGCTACAAAGTACTTTTATACTTTAAGCAAAAAGTTTTAGGGAGCATGCACTGAAGGAATTTACCTTGATCTGGTTGCAGGTGCGTTGTAAATCTTCCTTAATTTGTTATCGAGATTTAGAGGTCACTAGTAAAAGCAATGAATGGGGTAAAATAAGATTTTTTTTTTCTTTTAATGTGTTAAACTTTGTTTAATGCAATATTGAAACGTGTAGTATGCAACAGGAAGCCAGCTGTTTGGATATTGGGGATTTGGTATTTGTAATAGTCTTGTGGCATGTCGAACTAGCTGTTAGTCTTTTAAATGCATTCCGCCTCAGAGCTGGTTAGTTTCCGTTAAAGTACATTCCAGCCGATTGACAACGGTGTCACCTGTAGCACTTTGTTTACTTTCAAGCTTAGCTCTGCAGCATTAGCTCCTTCATGGTGTCTCAGTAATAGGCCTTATTCTTAATCTCTGGAAACAGTTTTAGGAGTGAGAGGACATGTCGTACTGATTCCCTTTTCTCACACATTAAAAAACCAAACACAAAACCCCCACGATTTTGATGGGGAAGATTTGGGGGGCGGGGTGGATACTTGTCTGCTTTAGGTTAGCACTGGGAGTTGGCAAGTTCTTGTTACTGAGTACGGGTGTGTGTGGTGGGGAGAGCTTGCTGCTGTTAGGATCGCTCGGATCACTGAGCCACCGCTGTGCGTGTCCTGACTGCACTGGTTCTCTGAGCTGCTCAGCTGTCTCGGGGGTGGGAAGGATATCAGCCATTCCCGTTTGATGCTTCATCTGTTGAGAGACGTCAGATAGCTCCAGTTTTACTTGATCCATTTTCAGGTTAGGAAGTATATTCCTTGGTTATAGTGGTAACAAGCATAAAAGATACTGTTGAACTTAAATCGCGTTCCTTTTCTGGTTTGCTCTTACACGATTTATTAGCTTTCTAAACCTACTTTATAACATGCATCTTTCTTTCCTTAAACCTGACTCCGGTTTTATTCACCTTCTCCCTCATGCTCACTGTCTAGCAGCCCTCCTGGTGGGCAAAGAGCAAATCCATCTCGAAGGTGTGGTTATTTTATCTGCACGCATGGGTGACTTTTATTTTTGTTGTTTACACATGCGTAAGAGAGTTGCCAAATTGTAGTGTTTTCTCGCTTTGTTTTGAGAAGTCGTGTTTGAGAGTACTGACAAACTTTAAATACAGAACTGATTTTCATATTTTCAGGAAACATTGAAATGAGCCTTGAGTAGAAGGCTTCTGCACAGAGTTAGGAACTGGCTATGAATTTAATCTAGTTTGGTAATTAGAAGGGAGAAAAAGAGTAACGTCTTCCAGAATGATTATAAATCACTTGCAGATGGTTTCAGCAGGACATAAAAATAACAGGTTCCTCCAAGTTGTAACAAATATCCTACGGGTTCTTAGCTTAATTGTGAGCTGTATTTTTCTGTTTGGGGAAGGGGGGAATAATTCTTAAAAGAAACTTTTATGCAAAGCAGGTTTGCTAAAATTTAAATATTTAAGCAGCAGAGATCTTAACATCTTTAGCGCTTCAGTGGGACTTTGTTTTGTTCTCGGTATCTAAATGTGCACGTGCCTGTTTACTCGGACAGGATTCTCTCTTATCCAGCATCGTGAATGTTTTCACAAGATTTAGACTTGAAAATGATTCCAGACTCCTAGCTGTGATTTCCCCCGCGTCCCCCCTCCCTGATTTTGAAGTGTGCGCGTTGCCTGGATATCTAGTTGCATCTTCGGACTCTCTCTTTCTGTGGGAGCTGTAAGCCGTTGCTCTGACTCTCATCTTGTTAAGAGTTTTGTGTTGCAGGTTAACTGTACCTGCGTTAAAACCAGCTCTTTTCCCTCTGACAGTTCAGTTATTTGAAGGGGGATTCTAGTGTTACCTAAACGTAGTGCAGTTTCATGCTCGTAGCTCGCTGTGTCAGGCAGCTCTATAAAATGGGGAGGGAGGGAACTGGAGGCTGTGGAGGTAGAGGAAATACTTTATAGGAGAGCAGAGCGGGCCTCACACCAAGCTGCTGCTGCTTGTAGTACCTGCACACCCATGTCACACTGAGTGCTGCAAAAAGCGTTCTTTCTTTGATTTTTATAGATGACCTGTGGTTTGTCGTGCATGCAGAAATGTTGTTTTTAGATACATGTACGTAATTTAAATGTGTCTACCCTTAATAAAAAAAAAAAGTCTGGGGGATTTTCCTAATTTAACACATGTAAAGATGGGAGGGGATGGTAAAGCCTACATTGCCCTCCTTGAGTTCGTAACTGTATAAATCTGATACATTTTTCCAAGGTGTTTACAGTCTCTTCCAATTCTGTGTACAGCAGGCACACTTAATGCTAGGTGAAAGTGTAATTATTAGAAAAATAAATACACTCTTTTTCTCACAAACAAAGCGAAATTTCAATAACGCTCTGGTATGGTCCATCCAGGAACATTTTGGAAGAAGTAACATTTTAAGACTCTACGGTGGTAGCATTAAGAGGAGAGAGAGCTTAGTGAGCTGGTTGTTCATCGTAGGAGTAGCTCGGAATGAGGGGCTGACCGTTCAGCTGCTCAGGATTTTGCTTGAAAGGGAAGGTCTCATGGAGCTATACGGGGGAAAGCAAAACTTTACATACCTCACCGGAAGACCGTAATTCAGTGTCAGGTTCGGAAAGCGTAAGGCGTGAGTGGAAAAGGAAGGATCGCTCTAAACTTGCTGTTGAACAAAAACCTCTTTGCTGAGAGTTTTTTTTTTGCTGAGGTGACCGCGGGACAGTGGGAGCGGGCTGTAGGGGTGTAGGACCCTTGGTCGTGTTCTGCAGGGCTTTGGCTGCAGAGGAAATAAATAGCATGACTGGCACTAACGCTGTAGTTATTCGTGTGTACTGTGGAGACTGAAGCTAATAGTTTTGTACCAGCCTATTTTGGGATAGTTTGCTGGCTATGTTGTTGTTAAAAGTGAATACTTGGTGAGGGTAGGTTATACCCACCCTCAACTTCTGTGGGGTTTTCTGAATCGCTGAATGTTTATTATGTATGTAGACGGTAAAAACATTAGGCCTCAGAAGCACTCAGCTCGCTTTATTTTTATATGCTTCTATGCAAACCATAGTGGTAGCCTTTCCTGACTGTGTGTAGAAAAGCAGGACTGTAGGTACTAACCTGTCATAGTGGTGTTTTTTTTGTTTTAATATAATCTTCTTGATAAGAAAGGGTTGATTGTTATATTTCCAACATTAGGAACTGGCCCATGTCTCCCCTGCACACCATGTCTGTTGTAGTCATCTGATTGCCATAGCCTAAACTGTGTGCTTTGCTAGGCAGTGTGAGTTTAGAGGTGAAGTTTGGGCTATAAACTTGAAGCAGTTTGCACCATCGGAGGCAGCAGTGCATAAATGAATAGGCTGAAAGTGGAAGGAGGAAAAAATTTGACTTAATACAGTAAGGTAGACATTTGAAAGGTCAAGAAAGTTACCTCCGTTCATGTAGGATTGTGTTTGTTTCTTTTAAAACAGTTCTTGCAAAACTTTAAAAGTGATCACGTGATTGCTTTTTAAGGGGGCATCTTGGCTTGCTGAGCTGTTTAAGTATGCACAGCCTTAAGATTTTTCCCATGAGTTAATACAGGCATGGGTGTAGTAATATGTTTAGAGTTTGAGTGTTTGTGTTAATAAACAGTTACTTCAGATGAGTTCAGTAATACATAATGCCACTTCAGCGTGTAGGCTTCCAGAACTTTATATTGTGTTTTTGAGTGCTTCTTACGTCCTGTCTGTATGTGCTGTTTCATTGGATTTTTTTTTAATTACTTGAAATATACTGCAAGTGTTTCAAATGCCCGTATATAGTTTCAGAAAGAGACAATATATCGTAATACATGTGATAAATCAGTACTGCAATTTCACACTGTAGCTAATTACTCTGTCTTCCACTATAGGTTGCACAGAGCATTGAGGATCATCATCAAGAAGTAATTGCTTTCTGCAGAGAAAAAGGTTTCCATGGTTTGGTTGCATATGACTCCGATTATGCATTGTGCAACATCCCTTACTATTTCAGTGCCCATGCCCTAAAACTGAGCCGTAATGGGAAAAGCCTCACAACAAGCCAATACCTAATGCATGAAGTTGCCAAGCAACTGGACCTGAATCCAAATCGCTTTCCTATTTTTGCTGCTCTTTTAGGTAAGTGAAGTAATACCAGAACTCGATGCTGCTAGTCAGAGTTACGATTTCAGTTTCTATTAACAGGTTTAAAAGATGTGTGTATAATTTGACAAAGTGCCTAGGGAAAGGCATCCCTTTGTTTCAGACATTCCTACTGTGCTTGAGGTGGGCCGGATGCATTTTTATGAGGCCAGGCATGCCGAATTTGTTGAGACCTGCGAGCGATGCAAATTGTGGCTGTCTAGAAACAAGAGCAGAAAGTAGGGACTCAGAAAGTAGGCAAAGCTCTGCCTAGCCAAAATATTCTCAGTGGGTGGGGTGGGGGGGAATCGGGACAATTGTGGTTCTACCAGTTTTGGTCTTACATAGGATATGAGGTCTTCTTTTAATGATATGCTTTCTAGGCTGGGAAAGCATACTTCTGTCCTGTTTTGTATTCTACCCAAAAAGGACATACATGGAGTGAAGGCGTTTGGATTGCAGGGGCTTTTTTTCCCCTCAGAAATGAGTATCGGACAAACATGACAGCACGTCAGCTGCGCCAGAAGTATCTTATACTATATACTTGAGTGAAACTCCACATTTCTGAAAGCACTGGCAACCAGCATCTTACCATTGCAGTAGTTTTTGTTTGGATGGTTTCTTAGCACTCCTGCTTCTAGTGCTAAATGGTGTAGTATCTTTAAGGAGCATAGGTAGGAAGGACTTTGGTTTCATATCTCTACTTAAATGGGATGATTTTTCCACAGCAGTGGTAGAGAATAGCGGTCATACTTTCTCAGAGGGAAGAGTGAATTAATTACTAATAAAGTTAACTCCAGTGAATAAGATCTATTTGGAACAGCTTTCTGACTTCTTTTTGGGTAAATAAGCATGGAGCAGCTGTGTTCTTGGTCTTGTAGTAGTGAGCAAAGAAATTAAGAAACATGGATTTGCCTTTTATTTTCTCGCTGACTTTGTGCTGTAGTGTGGGTGCGTGACAGAAGAATAAAACTTCTCATTGTAAAGCTGTGAATGAGAGAGGCTACGTATTATTGCTTTAGCGTACTGATGTTTTAGTACTCTTTAGTATTACACTTTTTCTAGTCCAGGCAGGTACCTCCTATGTTAAGAAGGAAAGAACTAAGGCGTCTTGCAGCAGAAAGCCACAAGTATTGGACTAGTCGAAGTTGCTTTTTGTGTGTGTTTTTTCATCTCCAGAATGGTTACCTGCCTGCATGGCTGCACAGAGGAATGGCGGATGATTGGCTGAGCTGCAATTTAAAACAAAAACTCTGTGCAAATTGCATGACAGGCTACTATTGCTAGGCTTTGTTTTGAAGTCTATAAATAAGTTGTTGCATGCCAATTCAGTGAGTAAGAATTGCTGCTTGAAAAGCAGTTTCACAGTTGCAGATAGGCTTTATGGAATTAGTGTGAAGTACATGTAAATGACGTCGTTTTAACTTGTCACAGAATTACAGCTGCACGGCCAGTTGAGGCATTGCTTGGTTATATTAAATGGTAGGTGAAAAATATTCTGGTAAATTTTCTGAATGCAATTTTATGCGAGAAGCTCTTAAATGTTTTTCTCTCTTGATCTCTTACATGTCGAAATATTTTTCAGCTTGCTCTTGGGAGAAAAAAAACTTGAGGTCATCTCACATGGTTACTAGAGAGATATTTTGTACCTTTTTTTTTCCAAATTGATACAAAGGTTAAAAAAAAAAAAGTTCAGCTACAAGTGTAGTTTCGTGTATTCTTTGCATTTCTTTTTTGTGTGTGTGTGTTCAGTATGAGTAAGCAGAGTAGAGTGAAGTAAAGTCAGGGTTAGAACGGAAGATACTTCGGAGGTCTTCCTGCAACGAAGGTGTTTTTTTTTTATATTAGCCAATATTACGAAACCTAGGTATATGGTGATATAAACAATGACTGTATAAGCTTACAAAAAACACATACTGTTTGACTTAAAGTACTGGCAACATTTTTTAACTTTTGCAACCTTAGGAATATAGTAAATCGAATTTTTGTAATAAAACACTATTTGCATGTAGGCACATAATTGTGTGTAGTGTGGCATTTGTTTACAGCAGGGTAGCTAGTTCAGATCTAAATTTTTATATTTTTATTTAAGATCTGAGAGCTCGTCTGGCTTTGCAGGTTATTTTGCACTTGCTCCTGTGGCCTCTCTGGTTCTCTTTTGAACATCATTAGTAGAATGAAGAAAATCACAATGGAAAAGAATACGTGAGCGCTTGAGTACATGGGAAGGCATGTGAATCTGTTACATTGCTCTTGTGTTCTGGGTACATCAGTGTAACTCCCCATGCTAGTATTTTGTTTAGGAACAAATTAATGTATTCTGAAATAATTGCAGTTAAGCTACTGGTTTAATGTTTACAATTATAGAAGTCCAAAACTATCTCAATAGCTGTATTAGCATTCAGCTTTAGGTCTGCAAACCTGTTTCCCTGTATACGGAAAACTCAAACTTCTTTGTTTTCACAAACTTTCTTGTCACTGACTCCAAGGGTCAATTTGGGGACACTGAAAAGAGAAAAGAAAATCTTGACCGATTCAACCAAACGTTCAGCAGTTGGAGAAGCCTGAGGAACGACACCTAACTGGTCAATTAAAAAAAACCACTCTCAGGGGCAAATTATTTGGGATTGAGTTATGTTCAGGGATAAAGTCTCCATTGAAGTATTCCAGCAAAGTATTTTTCTGACTGTACCAACCAGGCAAATTTTTAAAGGTTGCTTTCTGAGAAGGTTATGCATACGCCTTGGTTGGTCGGTTTGTTTTATAGCTTTTTCTTTCATACAGCTTTTCACGCGGAAGGGTTTTGTAGTTCTACCTTTAGAATACGAGTATCTCTGTCATAGGTAGTTAAAATGTGGCCAAGATACTGCGTCCTCCGAGAGTGTGCTCTTAAAAAGTTCTGTCCTAATTGCTGTCGATGTGAACAGGGAGCTGATTTGAGTTTTTTGTAAGTTTTGACTCAAATACTTCAGAAGTATTTAAAAAAACCCAAACAACCCACCACCCAAGCTTCAGTGGTAGAAAAACACACACAGTGTGAGGTATAGGGTTGTAATTCAGTGAACTCTTTAGAAAGGGCAGTGGCTTCAATTAGTATCTAATTGCTTTGAAAAACCTAAGGCGTACACTGTAATAAGCCATTAAAATGGGAGAAATCAATATATGTTGAGGTTGTTCAGCCAGTTCAAGAAACAGAGGTTGCTTATGTAACGTTGAGCTCTTTCCCACTGTGACAGTACTTTGTAATGTGTTTGGTTATGTAGTCTCATTCTGTTTCTCGGTAACATTTTAGAACTACGTAAGGTAAGTATGGCCATCACTTCTTAGCTGGACTACAGAAGACACTGCTGCACTTCAATACCCTAAATTGTACAATTCAGTGCGTGGTGAGAATTGATCAAATGGTCAGACTGTCATATGTGTGTGTTCAAGGGGATGGAATTAATTGACATGACAGATGGAGAACAAACAAGATTGAGGTTTTGGTGGAAGGGAGAGAAGCTCTGACTGTTTTAAAAGGTAGTGTTAGCATCTGCAGGAGTTACCGTTAGTTATCACAAAACTGTCTAGTGGTCTGGCTGTAATTGATTTTTTCAGACCTGCATGATAAAGGCTGTCTAACCCTGCCTTGATTAGATCAGTAAGAATGTGGCTGTTGTATACAAACTTGTTGAATCTTTCTGATGTCAGTTTAAAGTTTAGCTCCTAATGAATAAAGATTATGATGTCTCCTTGCTGGAAATCTCGACAGTAGGTGAAGTATTGATTGGGCATGAAGACTTCCCTCTCTAGGTGGTCATCTGCTAGTTGCCAGGCAATAGACAGCTGTCTTGGTTTTCACATGTTAAAGAGCATTAAAAGCAAACAAAATTGTTTTACAAGCAAAATACTAAGAAGGTAAACGATTGTTGTCATAGTCAAAGAATCTTGTCATATTCTTTATGAGTAGGTGAGAGTTGAAAATGTTGTCCAAACTTTGAAACTACAAAAAAGAAAACCCCACCCCAAAAAAACCCAAACCGGAAATATATTAACTGCAATGAGAACTCTGCATTCACTGCTAAGCTGCTGTTCTATAAAACCAGATACTGAAAATATCTGTAAGTTTTCTACCAGAAGTGAGGTAATACATTCTGTTTAGCTCTCTGTAAAGTCTGGGTCCACAGACATTGAACTCTGTCAGTGGTTGATTAGTTAGTGTTTGATTAATTCAAATATTTGACATGTTTCCTAGTAAGCATTTCTTAGGGTTTTTTTCTGAGCGTAATGCGCTTTGGAAAAAATAAAACCCCCAAAATAATTTAAGTGATCCTCCGTTTGGTATGAACAGCTTGGTAAATACAGCCACTACCTCTCTATTCATTGAAACAACTACATAATTTCCCAATTACTTTGATGCTGCCAGCCCAGACTCCTGTCTGACCTGGTCAGATCAGCAAAAGTAACTGCAGGAAGCGGGAAACTGCTCGGTGTCATCGGAGCTGCCCCTGTTCCTGAGGGTTAGATCAGTCTGCCTGGTGGCTTGCTGCTTGACCCACTCTCCCTGTGATGGAGCAGAGCACAGATTCCAGAGGCAGCTCTGAAGTGGATCAGTAACGGCACATGCTGGGATGTGGGAAAGGCTTACTGGCTCATGTCGGAGAGCAGCAGAGTGTGTTCTTAGGCTGTTGCATCTGCATTACTAAATCCTGTCGAGGACCTCCAAATAGACGTGCCAGGTTGATGCTGACACCGTGTATGGGGACTGGCTCTGCTTCTGTAAGTGAGCTGGGTTTCATGGAAGAGTGCTCCTTGAACAGAGGGAAGTGTGCCTTGCTCAGGTTTTTGTGGAGTGGCACAAAGATATCTGGAAGTTTAGTCTCTGTTGATCGGGAATTGAGGACTGATTGCAAATTTGTTTTGCTGCGTGTAGAAGCAGCACATAACATTTTATTGTGTACTTAAATAAAGTTTTGCGTTGTATTCTAGGTAATCATATTCTACCTGATGAAGATTTGGCTTCCTTTCATTGGAGTTTACTTGGTCCAGAGCATCCACTAGCTTCACTTAAGGTACAAATTTAATGTAACTATGAGCAATTAAGCTAAAATCAATCATAACTGTTAATCAGAGCAGTGTAATAGGTTAATTCACAGCAGCTATGCAAGGTTCTTCTCAGTCACCCTCTGGTGACCCAGTCACTCTCTGTGGACTGCAGAGGATACCTGGGGCGATTAGCCTTACAAGGCTAAACTTAGCCTTTGTGATCCCCCTCAGTGCCCTTCAGCTACATGAGCCATATAGCTTCAGTGCAGTTTGGCTTTGAGAACATAGCTTCTTGCTCTCCTCTTTTTTTTTAGGAGGATAACTTTTTGTATATTTGTGTTCCTCAACTGTCAAAAATAATTAGCTGGATATATGCCTACCATATTGTTTTATTTTCTACTGATCTGAGTTTGTGTGTAATAGTCAGTTTTCTGTACTTCTTAAAGTGTAAATATGCTAGAGAATGGGTTGCAGAGGAAGACTAATGTGGCCTTCAGTAGATGTTTTTTGAGACAAGTAACTTGTGTCTGATGCTCTTAGTTTACAGTAGGTCTGTTCTGCTGCTTCATCACACTTACTTTGTGCATCTGACAAGTAGGCAACTGCAAAAGGGAAACTGGACACGTCAGAGAATGGGATAATAGTGACTTTTCTTTCTTTCTGCCACAATAGACACATCTTTTTCCCTTTCTCCTAAGGTGTACCATGCAGCAAATCGATTTGCTCTTTGTAAATTCTGCAAGGCTGTTTCGTTAGATCTGCAACAAAAATAGGTGGAGCTTTATCCCCTCTGTTCCAAAAGTTTATTAAGCATTGAAAAATTGTAACTTATTTTGCTGAAGGTAGAATTCATAAACAGATTCAAGATTTTCATCAGAGTTTTTAAGGCTTGCACGTGCATTGCTTAGTGAACAGCTGTGACAATTTGATGTTGCGCTCATCCCCTATTTTGCTGCCGCTCCTGTGTTTAGAAAGGTAAGTGTCAGCACGTTGTAGTGGCAAAACGAAATATGCATGCATGTCTGCTGCTTCCTTGTAAAACTTGAGATGAAAAAATGAAAGACTGAAAGAGTGTGCCTGTATATTCATTTTTTTATTAAACAGGTTAAAATGTAGGACTTCCTTCAAAGTGGTTAATAAACTTTCTGATGTTCAGAATACTTTTCTGTGTTTTAGGCTGAGTAGACTTGTTTTTACAGCCAGTTCAGAATAGGACTTCAGACACCTAGACCTTCTGAAAAGCATTCTAATTATATACTGAATTAGTTGACTGGAATGAAAATTAGGTAGTTGTCATCTTCACTTCTAGATTTACACTTTCAGTGGAAATACCGATTGGGCTTTGTAGCTGGCATCCTAAGGAAATGAAACCTGTTTCCTTAAAGTGTCGCTGGACTGTCTTAGGCAGTCCTCTGTGTATTCATTTAATCTGTTGACCGATGTTAATGAGATTTGAAAGCGGCTGTTACAGGCTTTGTGAAAACTGATACGCTGTTATCAGTGAAAAAGACCCAAATTAGTGCCCTTACTGAGGGAAGAGGCTAGCAGAACACGTGATTTGTTTAATTTCACAGCAGCGTACTGGCCAGTTGTTAAGTACATAGCCCCAAACTAACCACAGCGTTTCTGTCTCCTGGCTGATAACAACGTCAAACGGAGAGAAAGAAGGACAAGGACACAAGTCTACAGGAAACCAGTCTTCATTAGTTACTGGTCAGGGAACGACTTACTTTTTTTTTTTTTCCTTAGCTTCAGTTTCAACAGTGCTCATGGTTTGAAATGATAACTTGTTTCAGTAGCTTATTAATTCAGTGTAATTTCATTTGAAATACTAGTGTGTCAGTGATGTCATTACAGCTCTCTCTGTAGAGACCTCTTCTGTTAATTGTAGATGTGCAGACAGCAATATTGCTTGTAAATTTTATGAATGCTTAAAAAAACTCGAAGACATGTTTATATTAGTCACAAGCTTGATAGGAAGAAGTAGTTTCAGAACGGTTACAAAAAGTGCAAGCTGTCATGAAAACTAGAGAGGGAGGCGGGGTCATGGTTGTGGTCACCCAGGATGTCACCCCTGGGCTACACTTACCAACTTTGCTTTGTTGCGTCTATTTAGAGTTACTATCGAGTATTCTCCATGCTCTGGAACCAAGGGCTCTAATTCCACACCTCGTTCAACTCAGGATTTGGAAAACTTTTTCTCATTGTAGAAAGATTTTAATCTTTTGTCCCTAAACCAGAATCACAGTATGGTCTTGGGCATCGAAGCTAACAGATTCAGTTCCCAATGGCCTGATTTATTGCTTTTCAGTGAGAACTATGACAGTTAATTATGTACAATTTATTTTCTGCCGCCTTTCTCCATCTTTTATTATGATGTAGGAGAAGGGGTACTCCTCCTACATGAGAAGCTTTGCTAGTTCGCCAATTAAGAAGTGTAACTTAGAAAAGAAACTACCGGTCTTTGCTGATGGAAAATGAGTGTAGCTGCTCGGGGGTCAGCATAGTGAGGTGAAAAAAAAGCAGAACTGATGAAGCTGTACCTCCGTTTTAAAGAGAAATGGGCAGGGTGTTGTGTTCATCTAGGAACAGCTGAGTAGAAATGGGAAAACGGAAGGGAAGTTGAAACAAGAAGGGAGTTGATAGACTTCATGAGAAAGACCTTGTTTGGAAACTAGTGTTATACTGCTTTTTATTTGTGTGCTTTGGGATTTATCTTTAAGACAAAGGCAGTTATGTTCTTGTTCCAGGAAAGCTTGTTACAGTATGGAGCTTCAAGATCAACGTATAATACCATCGGAGTGATATTAGGCGGGCAGTTTCTTATCTCTAGAATGAATTAGTACCTATTTGGGAGCATGTACCACCAAAGAAGTGCTGACGTTTTATTCACAAGGTAACCTTAGAAACAAGTCAATGCAATCTCCCTTTCTGAAAAAGAAAAGTACGCAGGGAAACTGTATGAGATTGCCCTCTTCATTTTGCCATGGATCATCTTTCAGTTAGGATGGTTTTGAAAGGATGAGTTCATTGGACTGTCTTTGGCTAGCTGTTGATATGCCCACCATCCAGTATACCACATCAATTTTTACCTGGCAAAATTAGCCAGTCACCTTGGTTGTTTCATCTCAGTAGAGAGAAAGATGCTTCCAGAAAGCAATCCAAAGTATGTGGGTTAGGCTCCTTCTCTGAATTGCTCTAGGAAATTCCTGTCTTTCTCTGTTGACTTCATTGGGTGTCTGCCAGAGGGGGACTAGTATGCTGAGTAGGTGCTTAGGTAATTTGCTGCTGCTCAGGTAACAACGGTGGTACTCCAAGATGTGCTTTAAGTAAGTGTCTGTGTGGGGTTTTTTGATCCTAAGGGTCGTCACAGGACGATGCAGGTCAGAGGGGACCTCAGGAAGCCAACCTCCTGCTAAAAGCACGCTCAGATTGAGGTCAGAACAGGTTGCTCAGGGCTTTGCCTAGCCTAGTCTTGAAATGCTCCAAGGTTGGAGACCGCACAACCTGTCTGGGCAGCCTGCTCCATGGTTTGACAGTCCCAACGGTAAAAATATGTTGCCTTGCATACAGTCGGAACCCATCTTGTTTCAGGCTATGTCGGTTGCCTCTCGTTCTTCCACCGCGCACCACTGAGAAGAGCCTGGCTCCACGTGCTCGTTAACATTTTTGTAGGTATTGGAAGGCTGCTGTTAGGTATCTCCAAAGCCTTGTGTGTGCCAGGCCGAATAAGAATATATTCCCTCAGCCTCTTCTCATAGAGCAAGTGCTCCAACTCCTTAACCATCTTGATGACCTTCTGTAGAACTAGCTCAACTTTTTGGATATCTGGCTTGAGCCCAAAACTGAATGCAGTGCTCTAGAGGTGATCTAGTGAATGCTGAGAAGTGAGATCCCTCGACCTGCTGGCTCTGCTCCTGCTCCGCAGCCCCGGGTGCAGCTGTCTGCCTCTGCTGCCAGGGCAGCCCGCTGGCTCATGTCCTCCTTGCTGTCTTCCAAGGGCCCCGGGTCCCTTTTGGCATGGTTCCAGCCTGCGGAGTAGCCAGGGGTTATTCCTGCCCAGGTGCGAGACTTTGCTTTTGTAGTTGTTGAATTTCTTCAGGCACCTGTTGGCTCGCTCTCTGGCTTGCCTAGGCCTTTCTGGATGGCAGCCCAGCCCTCGAGTTCATGGTGGTGGGCAGGGTTGTCATGCAGGTTGTGTCATCTGAAGTCTGCCTGTATCACATCTTTGGCTTATGTTTCTGCTCTCCCCTTTTCTTTCTGACATCATGTTTGTTCCTTTGTTTAGATTTGATTTTCTCGGAGTCCTGGGTGTATAAATTGTTAGCGAATGATCTCCGTGTTGCGTGTGTGCTTGTTGCCATTGAGACATGCAGAGGTAGAAAGAGGTTAGTTTCCCAACCAGGATGGAGGGAGGAGGAGAGAGAATTTCTAATTGAATAACCCGATCTTCAGGGAAAAGCCGAGCTTTGCTGGTTTGAGAGGATTTTAAGTCATCCAGGTAACTTCTTCCCTCTTAAGAAAGCTCATCATTATAAGCTTGTAGTGCATCTGATCTAAAATTAAGTGGTTTTTTTAACACGCATAGGCAAGATCCAGACAGTTTGGATGCGCTCTCTAGCAGAAATTACCAGGCAAAAATAACAAAACCCAGGCAAATTGTTGTAGTATATTTTTTTTTTATATATGTTCTTCATATCATCAGCCTTTTTTCTTTCTGGTGAAAAGAAAATGTTCCCTGTGTGTCACCTCACAGTAACTGAATGCTCGAGGTCTCTTTTTTAATGTTTCGCAAATAAAACTAAAGAGATTATCTGTTTCCAGCAGGCACAACAGTAAGTCCTGGTACTTGTGTTGATTAGCTTTCAAAGGCTTCACTTCCTGGAGGCAGCGGGCAACTGCAGTTGTCCCATATCTGGGGAGCTTTTCCCAAGCGTAGCTTAGCTACCTTTTACCTTATCCTAATAATCACGTGGAGTTATGCATATGTGAGTTTGTTCTCTTTCAAGACAGAATTTTTGCAAGTTTATTTTGTCAAAACCAAAACATTTTTATCTTGCATCTTCTGGGCTTGTAATGTTGCTCTCTGCCTCTCATTTTGACAAATACCTGTGTAGAATTAATTTCTGTTCCCCACTTAATCTTTTCAGAGTGCATTAATAGGTCGCTTGTGATTTTTGTCAGTGGTCCGTCATGAAACTGAAGTCCTTTTATAACTAGCGAAGAAACTGTGCTGTTCTCAGATGTCATGCTTTCTGACCTGATCACCTCCAAATGTGTGATCCACCACCGTGTTTGCCTTTCCAGCATTGATTTTCCATGTTGTTGCTTGTCTGAAACTCTCCTGTAGAGGATAAGGGAAAAGTAGCTTCTAGGAAGAAAGCTCTTATAATGAGAAATTGGTAAAATATGATGCTGATTTTGCTCTGAAATGCTTGGCATGCAACTAAAAGTAAGTTTGAACCATGAACGGGTTTTCTGTAGCTTTTGCTGTTAAGTCTTAATTCTTCCCGTACCTAACACTTAGTAAAGACTTAACCTATATTTTAATGCATACGGTATTAGAATGTTATTTATGATTCAGTACAAAATCTACAATTTTTGATTTCTGGGAAGTTCTAAAATGAATAGAAATTTTTCTTCTTTAATATCAGGAAAGTACCTCTTCTCCACGTTTCGTTTCTGGCTTCTCTGTCGGTGATGACGTTTTTAGTTTTGAGGGTTTTCTCACATCTGGACTGGATGTCTTTGGAACAGTGTAAAAGAAAATAAAATCTACGTATCTGAAATGTCTCTAAATCTGTAATACATAATTTCAGAAAGTCTCACTTCAGGAATTAAGAATATGCTCCAGTGAGGTCTTCAGGCTGTTTGTTTAAAAGCAGCTAAACTGGAGGCGATATGCATAGTAAGCCCTTAGGATGTCTTGCTTGAGCTTTGTACTTCTAGGGTCCGAGCCGAATATTAGTGCTAGAGTGGTGTGATGTCTCCTCTTGATGCTAACTGCTCACAGTTTATTAAATATTACTGTCTTGGAGATGACATAAAACTAATGATAGATTGCTTACTGCTTTCATCCACTGAATTTTCAAGCAGAAATTGCAGAAACGTTTAGGTAGTAATGCAGGCTTTCTCCAAGGGAGTCTGCAGAGAGCGCATGTAACATGACACAGCCATGTTATGATTCAGCCACTTTAGAGATGTGTAATCGTTACACTTACAAATAAAATGGTAGGTGTTCATAAAATGACTGAGATTACCAGTGAGAAGAAAATCTATTGCTTCTGCTTGCAGGTTCAGTGCAAAATTTTTATAACCGATATTTGTGACCGTAAGCTTAACATGTGAACGTGATCTATATTTAGTATTGTCGTATATATTCAGAATACACACTAGTGAAAATTGAGAATTTACTACCTGAAGGAGAAATAATTACCGCGCCACTGACTACACTAAACAGAACTGTCTTAAGTTAGACTCATAAAATGTGCAGCTCATCTGTAACAGAGAATGACCAGGTATAGAATGAATATGGTGACATTTGTAAAAAGGCAGACATCAGGAGACACAAATTAATAAAAATTGGAATCTGGGCAAAAATCCTATGTTCTAAATATGGCAAATAAGAGCAGGAAATAAGGGGTTGTGGTACAGATTTCAAATTTGCAAAGATAAAACTAATGAAGTATTAATCAGAATTTTGTGTGAATGTTTCTGACAAGGCTGAATTGCAGTGTTTTCTAGTAAAGCGTGATACCTCTGTGTAGAATGCAAGCGTAAAGATTTTCCACATTTTCTTATATCTTAAAAAATAGAACTGTTAAATGATAGTGATCTCTTAAGTCTCGAATCACTGAATTTTGCAAATCGGCAGATTAAAATACGTCGAAAGCAAAAAAAACCTAGCTGCCCCTAGGCACGGACAGAGTGCTCCAGAATTGTACAGAGGTTCCAGACAGAATTTTTATAAATTCCTCAGGCATTCTCTGAAATTTAGGACACATAGTTGGAGACCTCTTTCTTGCCCCTCTGAGTATGCGCATTGTGCGGCGCAGAGGGAAAGGAGCAGAAGGTGCCTATGGTTGAGTAGTTCTTCAGACCCAGCTAGTAGCACCGCTCGCTGCTTTTTGTTTCACAGTGGTCCGTGATGGTTGCTTGACCTGAAGTTTCTATACCCCGTGTAGGATCGCACAGTGCGTGTAAGAGCAGTAATTCCCATAATCATATGCTGAATAATCCTCAGTTTCTTTTCAGGACAGTTAGTATAGAAAGAGTGTATTGAGAGTGTTAAGATGGAAGTCCAGGGTTTCCAGGACTATCCAGTTCCCCTCCTGTCTCCTTGTGGACATGAGAAGGGATTGGGACAAAGAACTGAGCCTAGAACTTCCTGGTACAACACATCCATCTGCAGCTGCCAGTCGCTGAGCTTCGTCTGTAGGGGCTTCGGACGTCATCCCACAAAGTTCTCCCAGCTCGCTCTTCTTACTACAAAGAGAGGTCTTTTACTACAAAGTCCAAAGTGATTCTTATCTTTTCAAACCCGTGACCTGAGTTAGTGACCAGTGAATCAATGGGAATTCATCATTTTCCTAGGATCTTGAGCAGACTATGCCATGGACTCTGATTTATAGACAAAAATCTATGGTCAGTATGGGCTCAGGTCATAAACTTGAGCTAAATTTTTAGCGTGGATTTAAGCACATGTTTCTCATTCATTCAAAGTAGTTGGTTAATCCAGGAGGTCAGATATATCTGTCATTGGATGGTGGAACATCAATTATTTTAATGCTGGAACACTGCAACTATTTTATCAATGGAATTATCTTCTTAAGAATTTCCTCTGTGTCTGCAAAAAGAGTAACCAGCCATATAACCATGTTGATATTGAGGTGCTCGAAAGAGAAAGTAACTACACTCGCATTATAGCAACAAGAGAAATCCATACGTCGTTTTTTGTCAATGTGTAGTATAAAAGAAATAAAAATAATTTCTTGCCTGAAATGTTATAGATAATGTGAAGCTGTCTGAATGTATTTACTACAGGTAATGAAATAAAAAAAATTTGAAAACACTAATTATTAAAATATGTAATCTTCGAGTAATGATTTTTAGACCAATTTCTGTAGAATTTTGAAACTAAGTTTCCTTGAGAGATTCCTTTTCTCCATTTGTTTTTCAAATCCTTCCTTTTCTGTGTACATAGGAATCTTCTGGCTCCTAGTGGATCTCTTTCATCAGTTCTGATACCACTTTACATTCAGAATATAAGCTGTGTCAAAATATTTTCTGGCGTGCAGCTATGTATGTGTATATATAAAGTGAATAAAGCGTTTTGCTCTGGCAGAAATGTCCAACTAGAAAGCAGCAAAATAATTAGCTTTGTTGACCTTATTTGTTGTTGGAGCTCGTGTTTAATCAGCAAGTATTTACATAGAAGTGAGGTGTCCCATACGTATATACACTGTAGATGAAAAATACGTGAGTCATTGTTTAAGGTGAAGTCTTAAAAACAAGGTGGAAGGCCCAAAAATATTTAGATACTAAATCTGGCAACATGAAATTTGTTGAATATGTTTTCAGTAAACAGACAGTCTCTCTGTGTAACTGAAGTATCTTGGGCGTGTTATTTCATACTGGCGTGTGTGTTTGTTTGCGTAGGTACGTGCTCACCAGTTAGTTTTACCACCTTGTGACGTAGTGATCAAAGCCGTAGCTGACTACGTCCGTAATATTCAGGACACCACTGATTTGGATGCCATAGCAAAAGATGTTTTTCAACATTCACAGGTAAAGTATAAAGCAAAATATTGGTTTGGGTTTTTTAAAAACAATCGTGCTGTATGTTTGTGCTGAAGAATTGCATTCTGTAAAAATAGTGGTTTGCATCCATTGATAATAGGACTCACTTGGTATATGCAGTGTCTTAGATATCCTTATTTCACTTTTCACGCTTTCTGAAGCTAAAAATACTGCGTTTACCGTCAGTGCTTTAAAGTTAAATTCTTGATAACCAACGGGGTTTTGTAGTTTGGTTTTATGCACTGTCATTGAGAATCAGTGGTACATGAAAAGAGTATTTTCAAGCTTTAGCCTTGCTTGCATTGACATCGTATTTCCTGTGCCGGAGCGGTGCTGTAATCCCCAAGGGTCCATAGGCATTGCTACCGTATGTGATTCGGTATATGTTAACTGCTCTACAGTACAGTGCTGACGTATGGACGACAGGCCTGGATTTGCTCCTCACAGATATCTTTTCTTTTTTTTTCATTTTAGTCTAGAACAGATGACAAAGTTACTCGATTTAAGAGAGCAGTTGCTTATTACTCAGCAACTAATAAACCTATGCCATTTCATCCACCACATTACCTAGGTAAGTAGTTAAAGAAGTAAGGCTTTTCATTTTAACTAAAACCTGGGATAACCCTCCATCAGCAGTAGTAGTATTAGCAGGATCTTAGACAAATGTTTGTATTCTCTGGCAATTTTCATTGACCCTTGAATATGAGGTTTTGAAAGCAGGTTTTCATAGGCTACGTGCAGAGGTTGAGTTCTTTCGCCGAAAAGAGGAGAACAACCTAGGCTGATTCTCATCTTTTAGCATTAGGACACTTGAGAGTATGGTGCTGTAAACCGCTGAAATCTGATGACCGGTTCCAATCATAAAGACAGTTTCTTTTTCTGTTCCATGAAACGTATTTCCTGTTTCTCACTGGACTTAACCTGACATATTTTAAAATCCCTTTGTAGTCCTTGATTTTTTTTTTTTAATGTCATAACATACCTGTTTAAATTGCAGCCACAAATTATTCTGGCACTGCAGATTGTTCCCAAGGCTTACAAATTATCTGTAAGATCCCAGGATTTACCACACATACCTCATTCTTAACACTAAAACATGATTTGTGCTGAAATTTTCTGAAGATTTGCAGTTACCATACCGGTGTACTAAGACAGATTTTTCCCCTCTCTTTTTGGGGGAGCAGGATGTCTTAATTTTCATTCAAAGACCTGCGTTAAAGGACGTTAAGGCTACTTCAGGTCAAATATTCAAATGAAGGAAAGTGCCAGCGTTATGTGTCTGTGTGACGTTGTTTTTGCCGGCTTCTTGATTATAATGTCTCCTGGGCTTTTTTCCTTTTAAGCTTCCTTTGATTCCCAGGTAGAATAGAAATGTCCAGTAATGAGAGATACGAAGAACTGAGAGAAAGTGAGACGGGTGAAATAGACTTCACAAGCTACAAAGTATTTTTATTAAAAGACAAAAATGAATAAAACCGACTTAAAGGCATACTAGAAAACAGTAATGCGAAGAGAGCAAATAAACCATAGAAGCAAAAGGATAAAAAGGGTAACATTTGTGTCAAATAGTGAGCGTTTTCATGAGTATTTGGGTTTTTTCTTGTTTTGTTTTGGTTTTTTTTTTTCTTCTCTTCTCTTCCCCTCCCCTCCCTGTTTGCAATACAGCAGCCAGACCAAATCAGTTTGGTATGCCTGGGATAGTGCCACCATATGTTCCTTCTCAGATGCTTAACATTCCACAGACCTCACTACAAGCAAAACCTGTGGTAAGTATAGCCTTTTGCCCTTTTCTTTGGGAGAAACCTGCTGTGCTCATCAAATTAGGTGAGAAGGGTACATCTAACTTCTTTAGCATGGGCATTCACTGAGTGAATTTTAAGTCTGGAACTATAGTGATGCTACGGACTCTGGCAGAATAATTTTTGTGGACATCCAAGATGGCTGACATTTAATGTGTACATTTGGGAAAAGCGACTTGATTAAATAATGTCTTTTGTTTTAAAAGAAAAGCCTTTTTGTTACCTTTACTTAAGAAAGATCGCTTTATTTTAGGCCCAGCAGATGTCCAATCAGGGTGGGGCCCAAGGTCAGGGTCCATACCCATATAGTCTCTCTGAGCCAGCCATCACCTTGGAAACAGGTGGAAAAAGTCTTTCTGAGCAGAGCAACTACAGTAACATTCCTCACGAAGGAAAACATACACCATTGTATGAACGATCTTCTCCAATAAATCCAGCTCAGAGTGGGAGCCCTAATCATGTGGATGCAACCTATTTTCCTGCCTCTTCTACATCTTCGTCCTCCGACAATGATGAAGGCAATGGCGGTGCGGTGAAGTAAGTTTTTCACGAGGATGTTTTCTTACTTGACTTCTTTTAAAATAAAATTACTTTCAAAATTGCTCACCGGTATCCTGAAAGCAAGAAATCTGCAAATGAGTGATATGATAACCCTTCAAAAAATAGTTTTAGGTCACCATGACTGCAAATACATCCATGGTTCACTCCAGTCACCTTGTTCTTTAACAAGCAGATATCCAAAAGCAAATCATGTTGGATGTTTTTCCACTTCTGCCCTTATGTTTTATTGAAAGGAGGAGAGTGTGAGATTCTGGTAAATGTCATAAAGCCTTTGAGTTCTTTACTTTGTGTAAAAGAAATATTCCTACTTCACAGTATAATTCATTAAAACTTCAGTTTGTGTTTGAATTTGTAGTGTTTGCAGTGTTTACACTTCTTAGATTTTTGGGATAAGGTGGCTTTGCAAAGAAACCTGGTGTGAATGTCAGAAATCCACCATTTACGACAGTGACTTAAGAGCCCTCATTGACAAGCTGTGCATGGAGCAAAACATCAGCAAAATTGGTTTTGCTCTGTTCTACTAACATGCCTTGTTTACTGCAGAAGTATTTCTGACTTCCGCTCGATCGTACATCTGTCCTCAGCAATAAAGTTGTGCAGGCTTTCAGTTAATTACTGCTTCCTGACCTACAAGAAGGAAACTCGGACAGAGGCAGTTTGTATTTGCCTTCGCCTTGTTAGGTGTAGTGGCTTACTGGGTGAGAATCAAAGCCTGGGGCTTGCCTCTAAAAGTTTGGGGTTGTGTTTCATAGTATAAGTGTGTTACTACTGGGTATTAAATTCTGAGTGTGTCTGCAGTTATGCATGATGACTTGGACTTTGGTTTTTTGATGCAGTCTGATCCACTTTAAATTTTATTGTGTGTGTTGCTTAGTAAATTGAGTAAGTTTGCATGGCTTCCATGCAGTTTAGAACTGGAAATGTACCTGGTTTAGAAAAAAAAAAAAAGATGTTTTTCAGCATTTTTGGTAGTGTTGCCTTATGCGTTTTGTGCAATAAATTTTGAGTAAGTATAGAAACTGAAATTAGATGGTGTCATTTATATTGCAATTTGGAGAAATAGTCCTCCAGTTGAGGGAAATTACTTGGCAATATGTGGAGTTCAATCAAGAATTTTTCCTGCATGATCATTATTTAGTCGTTGTAATATACAGCTTTTAAATATAATCCAAATGTTGACATAGTGTAATTGAATAAATGTCGGTATTAAAGTCTCTTCAAGACTCCTACAAGTTGACATTTCTAGTACATAGCATCCCTTAAAATCAGTCTCTGGTCCTTAGTTCCAATAACAGTTGCCAGGGATTTATCCCACTCTATCTTAAACAGCACTTTAATGCAATATTTTTCTTTATGTTGTCCTTCAGCCATGTCAGTGGGAACAAAATAGGCTGGGAAAAACCAGGAACCCAGTCGGAAAGTCAAACACGTGGAGAGCTGGGAGACCAAACAAAGGTAATTCCTTGGGTATCAAACATCACCATTTATTATTTTGTGTTTAAACTTTACAGCAGACTCTCAGTAGAATTTTCAATATTGCTCTGTAGGGTTTAGTGTAAACTTTTACACATTTTTGTAAATTACAAAGCAACAGCTTTAAAGTGAGAAGTTTTCCAAGGAATATTGTAGCATATACATAAAAATGAAAATGAAATATGATGTGTTAGAAAATACTAGACATAAAATAGAAAGAAACCAACAAACTTGTTTACTCCTTAGCTAACAGTCTCATCCTTAGATACTGCTATCTGTGTTTACAGTAGTGCATGACTTTGATTTTTACTAAGGAGTGTAGCAGTCTGAGTGTCTGTGGGTTCAGAGCCCATGTCGTGTAACCTACAGGGTAGTGAGAGCAGCTCTAACGCACGTCTCTGTGTTAGCCACAGACCATTATAGGTGTATTAAAGCTCAGTTGAAGAGTCAAAGTCCTTTATAAACACCTAGTATGAATTTCACATAATACATACTAAACTAGCTCCGTGGGACCAGCTAGAACGTATTGCTTAACTAAGTAAGGATGGGATAACTAAGCCCTTGAGAGAGACCTAACATTGTCCTATTAAATTTCTTCAAGATTTAAAACCATTGTCAAATTAAGATTGTGATTGTATTCCAAGCTTGAACCATGTTTGGAAGGAACATTCAAAACATTTGCACTTAATATTGCCGTGCCTTTGTGATGGAGCAGTACACCAGCTATTAATTTTGTGTCAAAAAACCCCAATCACGAGTTGAGTTACGCTGTAGACAAACAGAACATTTTGCCTGTACCTTTGGCATAGAAATTCTAGTAAACTTGGGCTTTGTGCTTAAAATATCAAGCTGATGATTTCATCCATCAGTGGTTATTATTCTTGCAGACTACGCCCCGTACGATAACTGTATCTGCCTGCGGATTAGTCACCAAATGCAAATGCTAATTTGACCTATTACATTCCTTTTTTCTCTGTATTATGGGCCGTGTATGAAGCCTGGTGCATCCCAGCTGCAGCCCTGTGTGTGTGCTGCAGAGCTCGGTGCCCTGCAGAGTTGGGAAGCGGAGGTGGGGAGCAGCCAGAGCGGCAGTGGTGCCTCCCCTGGAGCTGGGCGATGGATGGGGGGGCTGTGCTGCACAGCTGTCTGCCTGTCTTTGTACACGCAGAATTAGAGCTGTATAAGCAGTGATTAAACTTTCCAATAGATGTGTGCATGCAGTCCAATTTAAATGCATCAAATTTAACGTATAAATGCTTGTGAGTTTTACTTACTTTTTTTTTTTACTATCAAACCACTTTTTCGGCCTTCAGCAGCACAAAACAGTCGCATCTGTTGAGCGTGACAGGGAGGATTAGGAGCACATTTTGTAGATGAACTCATTTGCTATGGAGGTATATATTCACGACTGGGGAAAAAAAAAAAATCTTTCCTGACTGTTTCAACTGAAGGAGCTGTGTGAATTTCTGAGGTAATTTAAAGTGCTGAAAATCTAGCACAGATCAGACAGGTAGCAGCAATCCTGACACTCCTTTTGCTTGACTTAAACGTCAAAATTCCTCGCTTGGTAGTTGTCTCAATTCGTGATTATACGTGACAAAGGTGTGCTCATCTCATTTGGGTGGATGTATATTACTAAAGAAAAAAAAAAAGCTCTTTTAACTGTGGTAGTTCCGCAGCTTCGGTGTTTGACTATCACTGGAGCAGAGCCAGGAAGAATCTGGGTAGTGCAAATGGGGAAAGCATTGCTATTGCCTGGGGTTTTTTGTCGTCTTCCCTCCATGCCCCCTGTAATTGGCAGTTCTGTAAACTTCTCTTTGTGGTTCAGTATCACTGACTTTTAGTTGTTGGGGTAGTAGAAGACAGGCACAAAAATCTTTGAACTGATAAATATTTTCTATATTTTGTATATTTTAATACAGATTTAATAGAGCTGTGACAGCTCCTGTGTTTATAAAAACATTCTGTATTAGTATATTGTGTTAGGAGTGTTCTGGTTTAAAGGTTTGAACCACTTCTGTATGTTTTCATTTTCATAAATAAAAGGAAGTCCGAATTACCAACTCCACAATCTTTCAGTAACGTCCTCATTGATTGCATACTTAAAATGTGACCTGAAAATGTGTTGCACCTTTGATATTTTGCTAGAGCATGGTTTTGCTAATATAAACCTTCTATAGAAGGTTTTTGGAGGTCGCGTGGAGGATTTTTTTTTGGTTTTACATGCAGATTTGTATTTTTCGTAAGAGCCTGAAGTGAACGAGCCGAGCTTGTTTGGGTCTATTTTTTATGTTACTTGTTCTGTAGGATTTCATGGCTTTGGCCATTTCTGTTTCAGCTTTGCTTTTAAAGTCTTACGAAGCATGTGAAATTTTCTACGCAAATTGTGAAAACACTCATGCACAATGTATCATCAAGTGAACACATCAGATTACAGTCTCAAAAGTTTTTAAGACTACTCTCATAGTTTATAGGCACAAAAGTAGTATGAACTCTTAAGCTAAAACAGCTTTTGGGTTTGAAGACGAGGATTTTTAGGAATGAACTTTACTTTTTTGGGTAGTATCTGTGAGAGGGAGAACATAAATGCTTATGAAAGGCTTATTTACTGGGAGGTTTACAGTATATTTTTATGCAACATATTTTTCCCAGAAATTTGAGAACTACATTTCTAGAAATGGAATAAAATGCCACTTTAATCTTGCAGTCAGAAAATGTTGCCATTTTCTCTTACAATCTTCTTCTCAGACAAAAGAATTTTATGTTTAAAAAACAAAAAAACCCCAACAAAACATTTGCAAGGCTTTTGAGTTCAGACACTGTATATTTTAAATGTCTTTGAATTGAACTATGTAGGTTTTCCTGCTTCATTTAGAAATGCAAAGTGAGAAGGGATGTGTTAATGGAAGTCTAGACAAATTACAGACTTTGTGACTGCCAGTTAACCCGTTTAGTTGGTAGTATCTTGAAAATACTTAGTAAAGAGGTCATTCACATTTCATTAAGAGGTCGTCAGTCCCCCTTCTGCATTATGCCATTAAAAATTAAAGAAAATAATAATTACTGATGCTGTTAATAAGTTAAAGCTTTACCATAATATTTATTTTGTCAGTAATTTGCTTCTGCTGGCAAACAACGTCTGAAAATTTACGTTTCCTGAAAATCTTTTGGCCAGCTTTGGGTAATGTATTCTACGTACTGATGCAACGTGATGTGAAGATTTACTGTTTTCACTGTAGGTGACGAGGGAAATTTGCTGTTTCTCTTGGTTCGTCTCCTGGCATGTTTCCATACACGTTCAAAAGCACTTTATTTTGTATGTTCTGTTGTAGGCAGAAGGTTCCTCTAGTGCTTCTTCAGGAAGTCAGGCAGCTGATGTCAAAGGGAATCAAACCAGTAATCCACAAATCCCATGCCTGTTGTCAATGCCCACCAGAAACCACATGGATATTACTACCCCTCCATTACCTCCTGTAGCACCTGAAGTATTAAGAGTGGCAGAACACAGGCACAAGAAGGGGTTAATGTATCCCTACATCTTTCATGTGCTAACCAAGGTATGACATTTAAAAAGTATGTACTGTGAAATAATAATTTGGTAAAGATAATTGCACTTGCATTTCTGGCTAAAGAGTATCATAAATTTACATCAGTGTTAACGCTTTGAGTTTTGGTCCATTTTTAGTGCTTCTAACGTGTTTTCTTTCCATGTTTTCTAACCACTGATCTGGTCTGGTACATCGTTGCAATAAATACAAGGTGACTGTAATTAGAAGTGTTTACTTACAAAATTAATCTTTTCCCCAGAATATGTCTAGATATTTTTATATCTCTACTCGTGTGTGTGTGTGTGATTTTTATATCGAGTCCATTTCCATCTAAAAACTCCTACATATGTGCTTTGGTGTCTGTGCCAAGTCTTTTCTGTTTTCAGTGTTCAAAAATACTTAGATTATTTTCCCTTACAATCTGATCCCTCCTATCCCTGGTAGCTAGCCCTGATAGAAACATAGCAGCTATAGGAAATCCTGTTTGTATAATCCTAAAATGTAATTGTAGACGAACTCGATGATGTTCTGAATCTTGGTTCATTTTAGTTTGGCAGAACATTTCTGATGGCTTTTTTTTTTTATTTGGCTATTGTATTTGCTAGCCTTCAGGTCCCAGGCAAGCTGCAAGCATTTTCACACAGCCTAGGACTCTCTACCTGCTCAGGGTGTCCAGTAAAAAAAAAAATCTACCTGAATGGCCGCATTTAAGGACATCTCAAAAAGCAATGGGAGAGCTTCTTACAGAAATATCAGTGATAACCTGCTTCAGTGTGTCTGGAAGCTGCTGAAGCCTGCGTTGTGTTGAACCGGGAAGGAGCCAGAGCAGTCGTGTTCCTGCACAAGTCTGTGTTTGACTTAATCTAGTCTCAAAAGACATAAGTTCATTGTTCCTTCTAAGTGCAAACAGATGAGTCCCAGAATGAGACAACTTTAATCTTCTTTCTCTTTAGTGTTCAAAATGCTTAGTACTGGTTCTCAGACATCAAGCCCATTCAGTGTACATATTTGTACAGCGTCTAGCAAAATGGCACTGTCTACATTCCTGTTCACGTACATTCATCTTAAAAATCTGCTTCAGGACAGTAAGGGAGCATAGGCGGGGATCTGAAATTCATAAAACAAGAAGTTTCTGCATCAAGGTTGGGGTTGGGATTTCCTTTTTCCCGTGTGTTTTGCGCCATAGCTTGTATTGCTGTCATGTTGTTACACTTCTCTTCTTTGTCAAAGTGGGGAAGGATCAAAAAATGTATGAAGACCATTGATGTCGGTTCTGTTTCATGCTTTGCATAGCCAAATATTCTTAGTACATTTAAATACTACTTGATGTTTAATCACAGAATCATTTAGGTTGGAAAAGACCTTGAGATCATCAAGTCCAACTGTTAACGTAGCACTACCAAACCCACCACTAAACCATATCCATGAGCACCACATCTACTTGTCTTTTAAATCTCACCATCCCTGGAGGTGTGGTGGATGGTGACTCCACTGCTTCCGCAGGCAGCCTGTTGGGTTGCTTGACAACCCTTTCAATGAAGAAATTTTTCCTAATACCCAATCTAAACCTGCCCTGGTGCAGCTTGAGGCTGTTTCCTGTCATCCTGTCGCTTGTCACCTGGGAGAAGAGACCAACCTTCCCCCTCGCTCCCGCCTCCTTTCAGGCAGTTGTAGAGAGCGATGAGGTCTCCCCTCAGCCTCCTTTTGTCCAGGCTAAACA
>VZSC01007012.1:153143-188813 GCA_013398225.1 Steatornis caripensis | reverse complement strand
CCAGGCTAAACAACCCCGGTTCCCTCAGCTGCCCCTCACAGCACTTGTGCTCCAGACCCTTCCCCAGCTTCGCTGCCCTTCTCTGGACGCGCTCCAGCACCTCAACATCTTTCTTGTCGTGAGGGGCCCAAACCTGAAGACAGCATTCGAGGGGCAGCCTCCCCAGTACCGAGCGCAGGGGGACAATCGCTGCCCTGGTCCTGCTGGCCGCACTACTGCTGACACAAGCCAGGGTGCTGTTGGCCACGTGGACACACTGGTGGCTCATATTCAGCTGGCTTTCAACCAACACCCGCAAGTCCTTTTCTGCCCAGCAGCTTTCCAGGCCTGTAGGCGTTGCGTGGGGCTCTTGTGACCCAAGTGCAGGACCCGGCACCGAGCCTTGTCGAATCTCACACAGTTGGCCTCTGCCCATGGATCCAGCCTGTCCAGATCCCTCTGCAGAGCCTTCCTATCCGTAAGCAGATTGATGTTCCTGCCCAACTTAGTGTATCATATTTCACAATGGGAGGAAACTAATTAAATGCCTGCATTTGAGAAATCCTTGCCCAAAAGAGGAAGAAGGTCCATCTAGAGATGGCTGCATAAAAAAATAAATCAAATCAGTACTACTTAAGACTGTTTTTCTTTCCCCACTATGTGAAATGCCTTTGAACAAGTATGCATGGGGAACCTAACGTATACCATGGGTGCACTGACAGATGCCTTCTTGTATAATTGTGGATTCTTTAGAAATTGGCATGGCGAAGTGTTCCAGGTTATGTTGCTGTTATGTATAGAGACAGAACTTTTGGACATACCTTATACCTAAAGTAGCGGTGTCTGAGTTAAACCTGGCAATATCCTAATGTAATCTCTCCCAAGATGTCACCTACGGTATTCATTGCTGGGACAGTTTAAATGTTTTTTTTAAGTGAAAGTAGCAAAACAGAGCACTTGCTCGTCAACATTGAAAATAAAGCCTGGTATTTGGGAGCAACGCAGTCAGTTGTTTTCCAAGAAAATCTTAACACAGTTGGATGCACAGACACGGAAAACATAGAATGTTGCTGCTATTCTGAGAGAGAATGTTGGAAGGTTCTTTTGTGCTTTTTTCTGAAAAAGTGTAAAATACTAAAGCTTTATTTATATCCCTTCAAACCCAGCCATACTTAGGTAATTCCCAGGTATGATTTTTTGACCAGGTCTTCTCATAATGTTGTTTTTTACAGCGAGTCCCCAATACTGTTTCAGATCCTTGCACCAAAAAGTCGGACTGGTGTTTTTAGACAGCGTGAATATTTTTTGAAATGACTGTCTGAAATCTAGATCAGCTTCAAATGTACTTTGACTGTCTAAAAACGCAGTACTGTGTTTTCATGTGTACTGTTTCACTTTTCAAAGTACCTGTATTTAAAGATCAATATTTAGGTAATCCTCATCTGCAGGTAGTGCGGGGGGGGGGGAACCACCACCAAAAAACCAAAAAGGTGTGATGGAGAAGAGAAAGAGGAAAGCAATGGGAATAATCAGAGCCTGGAGACTTACTGGAGGGAAGCAAGTAGACTGTAGGGTAATCCTCCTCTGGTGTTACCTTCACGTACCTAAGATCCACGTTGCTGCTGAATCACGTTTTTCTTGACTAGATAAAATTTACATTAGAGCTGGATTGAGTTACCATGCATTCCTAAATACTTTCTGTTCCCTGTAACACATCATATTTTTCTTCTTTCTTTCATGCAAAAGGGTGAAATCAAAATTGCCGTTTCTATAGAAGATGAAGCCAACAAAGACCTGCCTCCTGCTGCTCTCCTTTATAGGCCAGTTCGTCAGTATGTTTACGGAGTCCTGTTTAGTTTGGCAGAAAGCAGAAAGAAAACTGAAAGACTTGCTTTTAGAAAGAACAGACTTCCACCAGAATGTATGTACTGTAGAACCCATTCTTTATTTCTCTTCCCTTTGCTATGTTTTCATATCCATTTGTACTGTGATTTGAATGAGAATAGTTGCTAAGATGTCGTCGGCGTAGCTAAGGCTGGAGGAATTTATGGCTTATTTGATGCCACGGATAATAGAAAAAGAGGTTGTTAATTTAAAATTTTATTTCCTGTAGTAGTTTAAGAACTATGAATGTTACCATTTCTAAGCAAGTTCTGGGCTTTGTTTTTTTAAGAGTATGCTCAAGCTGCTATCAGACTTGCAGCAGGTAAGGTCAGTTTGTGATGTAATTGTTAAAGTATATGGTGGAACTCGATTATTCTGTGCACATGCGTACAAATTTGCATACTTTTTTTCAAAAACGAGTGGTGCATATGTTAACTTACCCTGCCTTCCCAAACGTGTAGTTACATGTGCTCCAGCGAAATTTGCAAGTCTGCAGTACCTTTCAGGTATTGGCATATAAAAGCTTGTTTTAAAATCTGCAGAAGTCCCGTGTAATGTGAGTAACAGTAGATCTGGCTGAAGACAGACTAAACTTTTGCAAACCGAGTTGTCAGAAGATCCTTTTGCTAATTCAGGACGGATGAATGTTAATCTTCATATTAACCTGGAAGTTGGCTTTTTAAGTCGTCTGCTGCCAGGAATTTTTGTCATTCCAGAAAATCCAACCTCCTCATTCTAGAGTGTTTTTCTTACAATGAAATGCATACAGGGAAATGATTGAACTTTACAGTAGCATGTTATAAAGGTTAAAGGAGTGCTAAAGCATTAAATGAATGGCAGCAGCAGCAGAAGTATTTATAAATAGGAGTCTGCTGTCACTGGACTAAATTTAAGAATCGGGTATTTAGAATGTATCAAAGCATCGTTCACAGGCTTCATGTGTAAAAGGATAACAATAAGAATCAATTGTAAACTTTACGTTAATTCTTTTTTCCTGTTCCATTTTTAATGGTGAAATGTTTTTGTACATTCATAGTGAAGATGATAATCTTCCAATCGTGTTTGAAAACCTGTTTCTCTTAGCCCCGTTATTTTGTGGGAATTAATATTTACCCTGCTTGAATAATATCTCAGCACATGTATTGTCACAAATGTCTTGAGTCTTTAAACTCACACCACATAGTAATATTTCAGGTTACAAGGTTATTTCAGGATTAAAATAGTGACGTTATTTGCAGTATTCATTTGTCCTCATTAGACTTCTGTCCTTAAAAGTGTGCTACAGCATTTGTAGTGGTGAAGTAGCTGAGCGCTGAAGGTCTGCTTCAGTTTTCAGAATTTTTTTGTCTTGTAAACCCAGAATGTTCTCTGTAGGCTAATGGGGAAACCTATATAATTTATTTTCTCTTCACTTACACTGCTTGTCAGAGGTTTGTTTGCAATGGAGGCTAAGAACACTGTTGCTGACTTGATTTTGTTACAGGAGCTCCAGCAAATCTTGCTGCAGGACACATTCAGCTACTGACCTACTTCTGTCTTAGGACTGACCGCACTCTTAAAAAATAAGAAAAAAAAAAAAATTGAACATGTGCCCAAAAAGTTAGTTGCTTCACTGCAAAGCTAACAATGCCACTAAAGATGGATTTGAGCTGAGACACAAGCATGTGGTTTGAAAGGGCTGTGTTGCAGGAATACATGGGTTTTGGTCATCTCTCTTACAAAGTAGCAAGAATTGGGAAGGCTGTACAAGATGTGAAGAGAGAATATAGCATCTTAAGCAGTGAGGGCAGATTTCTCAGGTCAAGTAGTAGCACTCGTTAGCCCTTGCAAAGATTTCCGAGGACCCAGGCTATAACAAATTATCAATGCTGATTCTCCTTCAGTGTCTTAATTTTTTTTGCTGCTCTCAAAAATGAGGAAGTAATGAAACACAGCAATTAATCAAGAGAAAATTTAAGAATTAAGAGAGATTAAGAGAATTAAGAAATTAATTTCTAAAGAAATGTATGTTGTCCTTAAGATTATGTAGAGAGGTAATGGATATGTTAACATCTAAAATCCTGTCATCTTTGTTGTACACTGGCAATGTCATAATTGTGATGATAATTTGCAAGTATATTGCGTGCGAGGGTTAGAGGAGGCTATGAAAAATACGTAATAAACTGACACGTCAGTATTATTACTAAATATATACACAACAGGATACTGGATCTTTCATAAAATGGATGCATTTCTGTCTTTTAAGTCATTATTATTTTTACGTAGTTGAAAAGCCAGTAAAAACCAACAGATCTGTTGGAAGAGGTAGTCAGCGAGGTTCTTCAGTGGTAGCTGCCTGCTAAGTAATGCCTTTGCTGTTCATTCCTCATGTCTGCTCCCAGAGGATATGAAAAGCTGAATCACAAAGTTCTTGACGGTGCTGTTACTGCCAAGGGCACAGCATTGCCTGTGCTGCCCTTCCTTCTGAGTAGATGGAAGCCGAGTGTCTGACTTGCTCTGCTTTTGAAGGTCTGAAATGGGTTATTTCCCATGTTCTGATAAATACATATGTGCAGGTGAAACCATCTGCCCTTTCCACTCTGGAAAAATGCACACTTGTACAAGCTGTTGTAACTCCTGGTTGGATCCAAAGGTTTGTTATTTTAAGCCTAGCCACCTTGTGATGTACTGTTCTCCATCAAGGATGTATTCAGCTGCTGCTGTCTCTGCCAAAAGGAAAGCTGTATCCTGGGCAGGAGCCCTTTTGCAAAATCAAGCATGCTTAGCTCAAGCTGTGCTGTCGGGAAAGATTATAAGGTTAAAAATGAGGCTTGATTAATCTGCGTTAGCTAGCTCATCTTTCAGTGGTATTGGGTTCAGTTCATGAAAAAAATGCAAAGAGAATACCAAAACCGCCCAAGCTGTGGTTAGCAACAAGGGCTCTAACAGACAGCTGGAGCGTGCGGGTTGCTGTTGCTAGTGACTTCAAAGCCTGTAACAGCGTTCACATGTTTATCAAGCAGGTTACCCTGATGAAGATTGATGCTGGCGGTTTTTACTTGAATTAACCTTAAAGTGTTGTGAGGGTGATGTTCAAAGCGGATGGCTATATATTGTGCACTTGCTTAGGCTAATTTGAGTACTCAGATTTGCTGATCAGCAGCGGGAGGAAGTTTAGTATGGAAAACAGTGTCGTTAGCACTCTGATGTTGTGGCTGAACACACTCTGATCTTGAGTGTTCGTTGTAGCTAATGTAGTCTTTCAGGATAGGCATTGCTTATCTCCAAGTGGAAGTCCTGGGAGGAAAACACAAAACATTCTTCTGAGGACAGGGTTCCTCAGCAGCTGAGGAAGACAGTGTTTTTGGCAGCAGTCCCAGTGCAGAGTTGTCAGAGATGTAAGAAATGCCCTGTGAAGAAGTGAGTGTTTATGGACAAGTCCTCGATTCGTCTGTTACCTGCAATGCTAGATTTGGGTGAGCAGTGCTACAGTCCCTTGTCAACCTAAAGAGCTGAAATTCCTCATCCCCATCGTTCAGAGCGGATACTGTTTGCTGGCCCACTAGAGTGACCTTCCTACAAAACCGTTGGGCGAGAGGCGTGGTTACCTTTCCCATAGCAGCCATTACTTTGCAAAATTGTGAAGCCAGGGTGGATCTCCAGCGTGATCTCTACAGGTAGCGTGTTACTGCAGATGGTGTGTTTTGAGGCCGTAACCTTGTAGGGTCATGGAAGTTGTCGTCCCCAGATTAAAAGCTTTGAACCAAATTTGAATGTTGAAACGTTGCAGATAGAAAACACAGCCATAAAATATTCCCTTCTTCTAAGCTTGAGGCCTTTTGTATGTGAAAGAAACTATAGTGAAACACTTGTGTTGGGAAGAGCTCTGTTTCCTTGCTGGTTTTGCTCTTCCAGGAGTTGCAGAGGCTGAGGAAGTGGTCGCCTCAGGGTGCTTAAATGTGACGGGGCACATAGATTGCATCTGCAAGGAATCGAGTGTCACTGGGACTATCACCTCCGTTGTCAAGAGGAGGTTGAAGGAAAGAAAAAAAGAACTTCAAAACTCAAACAACTATTTTATGTCAGTTGTCAACAGTTTGGGGTTTTTTTACTGCTAACAGGTTAAACTGTGCTGTGTAGTAGCCTCATGGTGCTTCCCGTCGGTTTGCTGAGAGACCTGAGAAGTTTTGGTCCAAAAGTATCTCTTGCTTCTGAGGCCGAACACAATTGAACCGTCTTTGAAAGCCTACATAAAATACATCCTTGTCCTTGTTCGTGTTCCCTGTCCCAGGCCTAAACAAGAAGTGAAAACCTGCGTGCTAAACTGTGCGCAGATAACGGCGTGGCTCTGCCGGCTGTTAAAGCCCATCTTATACAGCTTGGTGGCGTATAAAAACTGGTAACAACCAAAATAGAACGTGATTTTGCAGTGAGGTTACGGACTAAATATATCAGAATATTTATTTTCGTTGCTGCGTGTTATCTTTGTAAAACTTACCCTGAGCTAGAGTAGGTTTTTTTCCGGAAAAGCACGAGAGTGCTTTGAGGAGTTCTGGAGATTCTTGTTTTAATCCCGATCTTCGCCTCTGCCCTGGTTTGCCTGCCCCTAACTGTAAAACGACTTGTGAGGCTGACGTCTGATTGCTGAAGGAGGCGTTGTAGCTGTACGGGCTGTCCTGGCACCAGTAGGACTCTCTTCTCGATCTGTAACAGAAAGATTTCTAGCAGAAAGAGCAGGGCTGTGCTCCTGCGGTGAACCTCTCTGGGCTGTAACCTGAAGCTTCACTAACAAGCTCCTTGAATCTTTCCACACTGCATAACTGGGCTCTGAGTTAAGAAGGGTGCAAACAAATTTTGAGCTGTGCCAAACTTGGGGTCGTTCCAAGGCCAAAGGTATCATTTCTCAGTCTTGACTTTTCGTTATTTTCTTTTTTTTTTTTAAACTTGTGTTCTGTTCTGACTGCCTTCAAGCATAAAAAGGGAGATGATTTAGCGGCGATATAGAGCTGGACAGTCTTCGTTTTGATGTGGGTGAAAGGGAGCTTAGCAGACACAAAAATACTAACCTCTTAATAGAAAGCAGTGCAGTAAATTGAAAGGCTTATGTAAAGTCATGTTTTGTAAAACTTTTAGGCAAAAAATAATGAAACCCAAGCCCACCCGTATTTGAGATCTCATTCCATTGCAGCAGTTGAACAGCTACAAACAAGTATTAACATAAGTTTTAAATCTGATTTGAATAAAATCACTAGTATCATACTGTCCTTAAGAGACCACATGTGGAATATATTTGTATTTATGTATTATTTTTATTTATGACTGTAGGTTTTCAATCAACGACAGCTATTTTAGGGGAAAATTGCATTTTCAAATTATGCTGTTTGTTTTAGAAAAATGTATGTAGTTCCTTTATGTTGTATGTTAATTTCAAAATATTCATGGAACGTTCGTAGCATACACTGGGTTGCATGCGCTTAATTTGTAAGTGATGGCCGTTGAAAGATGGTCCGTACAGAGTCTGAATTACCAGTTTGGCAGTGTAATCCAGAACCTTGGTATCTGTCGCAGTCTCGAAGTGATGCTTTTTGGATCAAATTCTCTTGCATACAAAGTTTTAAGTGTACACTGCTTTTTAACTCAGAATGTTTTCTTTCTACTCTTGCCATTTTGCAGTTTCACCAGTGATAATTAAAGAATGGGCTGCTTACAAAGGAAAATCTCCGCAAACCCCTGAGCTGGTGGAAGCACTTGCATTCAGGGAATGGACCTGTCCTAATCTGAAGAAGCTGTGGCTGGGAAAAGCAGTAGAAGACAAGAACCGAAGAATGAGGGCATTTTTGGCCTGTATGAGATCAGATACACCAGCAATGCTCAATCCAACTAATGTGCCCACTCATCTTATGGTGCTCTGTTGTGTACTAAGGTCAGTGTTACCTTAAGGTAAAACAGAAGGAAGGAATGGTTTTGCTGTGTAATCTGACATAGTCACCTTTGCATTAAACCACCAGTATAGAAAGTGTTAAGTCATATTTGCAACGTCACTGGGAGAAGAATATCGCTGTTGGGAGTCCTAAAGGCGTGCTGTGTATGCAGCGTTTCTTTCTTCGCTCTCTAGAGGACTGAAGGGAGGAGGGAAAGAAATCTTGTGTTGCCAAGAGCCCACTGTAGCATTTGAATTAGTTTACCCTTACTATGGGCTTCAGCTTACTTAAAAATAACATCTGGGGTCTCGGAGGCTGTGTTGCTGAAGTTGTAAAGCAAAAGAGAGAGCTCTTCAGAGAACAGCTGCATAGCAGCTTACCAGGATGCAGAGTTCACGTGAGAGATACTCTGCCTATGATGTGTTCGATTCCCTGCGTTAGAATTGCTCATCTAGTTGATGATAACCAACAGTTGAAGCATTAATTCCATACTTCAGCTTTTCAAAGAGAAAGTCACAAGGTCCAAGATCCTTACTTGTTTAATTTTCAAATTGAAAATTGACCGAGGAATTGAGAGATGCTTACCTTTTTGGAAAGGGGTGGTTATTTCAATACGAGTAGCTTGTAAGTCTGGCAGAATCAAAGGTTAGCATGTTGCACATGAAAAATACTGTCATTTTTGAGAGTGATAAATGTAAATTTGTCTTCAGCTCTGTTGTACTTTGTCTTGCCTCTTGAGCACTAAAGCTCCTTTGTTTTTCTCCTTATAGAATAGTAAGTATACAAAAAATAGTCCAAATGGTATCTTAAAGCAGAGCTCCTCATTCATTTGGACAGCATGTTTCTCTCCTGTGACGTGTGGCATATATCAATTGTTGTTCATTAAGACGTGATGAGCATAAAATTCACCGACTAGGTAATTTCTGAGTAATGTGTTATCTGGAAACCATGTTCACAAAGTCCTTTTACCATTAGTCTTTTTTAGAAAGAACATCAATCTTTATATTATTTTATTTTAGATGTATCAGAATCCACTTGTGTTTTAAATTCTATTTTGGCAGCCTGTCCTCCCCTTCTTCACTGGGAGCAGGCTCTTGCACGACTGATTCACAGCCAGTAGCTCTCCCATATGAATTTAAACAGATTTAGACTTGAAATCTATTTAGTGTTCTCACCTTCATAACTATTCAAATCTGGACAACAAAAAAGATTTTTTTTTTTTGTTGTTGCATTCTGGTGACTTCTGATCAAATAAAATACTGCTTGATTTGCCTCTTAAAGGAAGCTTTGAATAATTATGGGCTTCCTCTGTAGGTATATGGTACAGTGGCCGGGGGTTCGTATACTTCGTCGCCAGGAACTTGATGCTTTTCTTGCCCAAGCATTGTCTCCGAAGCTCTATGAACCTGACCAGCTTCAGGAACTCAAGGTAATTCTCAACTATAACTTTCAGAATTTAAGAGATTTATTCTCAGCTGATCCATATTGTTAACTGTAGGGGGTGATGTGTATGTGCCTGGCTCACTAAAAGCCTTTCGTGATTACCTCTACTTTCCGAAATACTAATCTTAGTATTTTAAAGTATTGTGAGGATTGATAACCAGTTCCGTTTCACTGGTTGGGTAGGTAACTAAAATCTAAAACATATTCTGTACTGCAGAACCTTTTCTCACAATTTATTAATAATTGTCTCTTGAAAGTTTAAAACAAATGTGTTTCCATTAAAAAGATTTAAAAAAAGAAAAAGACTTATTCCCTGTGTGGCTGTTCTTAAATACTGACCTGGGTATTTTATTATGCTTCAGCATTCAAAAGATTTTTGCATCTAAGTGTAGAAATGGAGACACAATTGCATAATCTTGAATGGGAAAATGCGGGAGGAAAAAAAGGGAAAACTGTTTATTAATATTCACAGAAATGTAGAAATAATTATTTTGAGGATTTTTAAAAGTTAGGATTTCAAAGTTTCTATTTTTTTCTGGTACTGTAGTATTATATGAAGTAAATGCTGCTAGCTAATTGATAGAGTTGTTCAGTCTGGTATCCTTGTTGTAAATACAGAATGTCTGTCAGTATCTGCAGCATTGTCTTACTCTGGGGGATTTCCCCATTCAACCATCACACGCTTACAGTGAAATGTCCCCTTCTAGGCTTTGAGCTACAATATACAAGATTTGATTTTTGCTTTTACCTCGTTTGCTCTTCAAAATTTGTTCAGAACCTACCTATGGAGTTTTCTGAATAAAATGGCAGAATTTAGTCCTTTTTTTTTTCCTTTTTTAAGCAAACATTTTTCTGAATGGAAATAATTGTAGATACTTTTTTCTACATAATGTGTCTTAAGCCCAATAGTGTATTTGATACCTGGAAGCTATGGGGAGGTATTAGAATGTATAGGGAATGCACAACTGGAAGTGATCCATCTTATCTCCTGTCTGTGGTGATCATCAACACAACGAAGGAGGTGAGGTGCCGATTGCCTCTTCAGCGTGCAACCTCATGTTGAAGAAGTCATTTCAGATAATCTTTCAGGTACTGTAGGACTCAGGAAAAGTCTAGTGACCAGTTCTGCTCCCAGCAGTGCCTGGGTGTGCTCTGTCCTTAGGTAAATCAGCAGGGAGAAGGCGCTTGTTTCCCAGGTCTGTTCATATTCACAGGTACACGCTGCAGAGGGGCACAGACAAAAGCAGCAATCCTAGCACTGCTGTTCTCAGGAGAGGTAGTAATTAGACTCACGCAGATTTCAGCTGTTAGGCTGACCTAAGGAATGTTTTGCCACTACACCAAGTCTGCAAGAGCATTCTCAAAGCCAGCGAGTATTTCTCTTCTGTGGATGACTAGCAGAATCTAGCTCGCATTCCTGTGTGTAGCAGCCTGGCAACGGCTTCGCAGTCTTGATCTATAAACAAAATCAGTCTGGTTGTGGAAACCCAGTGCTTAGCCACAGAAGTACTAATAAATGTAAGGGGAAGAAAACAACTGAATCCGCTTTGAAACCTATTTGAACTTATCACGCAGCAGGTACAGAATTCACATGTTAGCAATCTTAATGGCGGAGTTAACAAAAAACCAAAATCCTCTTCCCATATACCAAAGAATGAATGCCAACAGCTCAAATAATAAGTAAGTAAATAAAATCCAACAGGAAGAAATTTATTTGGCCTTTCCCTTGTTGCTGAAAAAGACGTGGAGAAACACAGGATGAAGACAACTATAATGAACACCTGATAAGTTCACGCAAAGCTGCTTGTTTCCTTTAGCACTTAGGACTGGATTGCTGCTGACCCATTATAAGTGCGTTACGCTCCTGAGAGCAAGATTTTTGAGTACTCCACATCGTGGCTGATTCCTTAAAAGCAGCCTAAATGTAGCTGCTGTCTGTCGGGAGAATGATTCAGGTGTTTGCTGGAACTCCTTTTCAAGGTGTTTACTAGATGTTCGTGCTGGAAGCCCTCTGTGCTTACTGGGTCTTTCAGAACCCCAGAGATTCTGGTCCAAAGAAGGTGACAGTTGTCTGCGTGGTACAAAGAGCGGTACTTTTGTCTTTGGGGAAGCATGTGGCCAAGCTCTGCCAAAGGAATGAACCGACAGTGAGTTATCCTGTACGTTCAGAAGAAACGTGCGTAGCTCGTCTGAGGTGACAAAGGTCAGACTTGGCACAGTGTAGCAGAGAGCCTTTTAAAGTCGCATGAGAGCATGGTTCCAAGACATCTATCCCAAGCTCTCCTGAAGCTGAGTAATTGTAATTGTACCTGTGTATATCATGGAAATTCAAATGGCAGTTTGGTAGGCAAGGCTGGATGCGTCAAAGAACAGCAGTGTATCAGCCACTTGGTCTTCACCGTCCAGTTTTGAAACAACACATGAAACATCTAGGGGCAGAGATTTTGGCAAAGCTATCTGTACGAGTTATCAAAGTCTTGCCTCTGTCGTAAGATTGGATGCAAAGAGGAGAAACCCCACTGTGAAAATTGCTGGTCTTAGATCTAAGAAAGGTATTCCCAGAGAAAATATTTTTTCTATTCCAATGCAAAATGAAGGGCAGAGACAAGGCAAGTGATAAAGAGCATAGAGTATTTTTGTTTAATAGAAATTGTTCTCCAAGTTTTATGTTAACTCATACGTGAGGAGTGATATGGATCGATTCCATGATTTATGTTGGTTAACTGAAAGATGCAGTATTTCATGCGATGTTGTTACTGTCTTCATATGAAGCAGCTGCTTCTCTTTTTGTTGAAGTCAGACAGAAAGAGCAGCTGAGTGTGAACCCAGCTGCGTATCTGCAAAACGATCTGCATAGTCTTTTGGATCTTAAAGGTTGCTTATGCATAAGGAAGGTAATGTAGTTTAATTTTAAAATTTAATACCACAGTCTTGAAAAATGTTCCGAAGAACGGGCTGATATTTTCAGAAGTATTTTAGAGAACCCTAGTAGTGGTATTTTCTTATGCCAGAGCTAAAAATACATTTGCTGCAAGCAAATCCTTTTTGCTTCCGCCACCAGCTATTACTCGCTATTTGATTCTACCTTTTTGTATCTGTCCTGCATCCTAAATAAAGCTGTTGTACACATAAATGTTACTTCACTAGTAAGAGACACATTCTAACAGCAAAATCTTGACTCTAGCTAATGGAAAATCCATTCTAAATTAGTTGGAAGGGGAATGTGGTACATGGGAAGAAAAACTGAGTGCTAACATTGAGCTCATTCCTGAAACTTTCTACAAAATATCTCAGGAGCACAAGATTATTTTAAATAAATTTTTTTAGTGAAATTTTCCACTGCTGATTTCCTGTGAGTGTCTTCAAAGCTTTTCCTTGCTGTAACATGCTTTAGGATTGTTTGAAAAACTCTGTACTGCGTACTTATCATTTATCTTAATGCAGCTAAAATTATGCATCTTAACACGGTTTAGGCACCGCGCGCCCCAAATTCGAGATGTTTATTTTACTGAAAACTTTCTACTAACTTCTTGATGAGGAGTTGAATTAAAACAGTAAAATATTAGAAATAATTTCCTGTGCTTTGTTGTTGAGAAAACAGAGGTTTTTTGGTTTTATCTCGCACTTCTGGAGTGGAGGGAAGGCAACAACAGCCTTCCTGAGTATTGCAGTTTTGCATAGACGGACGGCAGATTCTGGCACATTCTTACAGTCAAACTGGCAATTACATGTGAAAAGCGTGGGTGACCTTTTAAAATCGCTCGGTTTTCAAGAGTTATGAAAATACTCTAACTATTGGAATATCTTGCAATTCCGTCTCACTATTACCTTACTAAATTTACAATTTTTTTTAAACAGATTGAGAATCTGGACCCCCGAGGAATCCAGCTGTCTGCTTTATTTATGAGTGGCGTCGATATGGCACTTTTTGCAAACGATGCTTGCGGACAACCTATTCCATGGGAGCACTGCTGTCCGTGGATGTATTTCGATGGAAAATTATTCCAGACCAAGCTCATCAAAGCAAGCCGGGAGAAAGTTCCGCTCATTGACCTCTGTGATGGTCAGGTGTGTAGTTTCAGAAGTGTGGCAGAGCATCAAGTGTGCCAGATTCGCAGAAGTGTTAGATGTGGTTCGTTTATCAGTCATTTACTTCACATATCATCTCTTTACTTCTAAAAGAGAAATAGGTGGTAAATGGCTGATAGGTATTTTTCAGCTCTACTTGCTCTCCTACTCATGTTGATGATTGAGATGGCATTTTGGTAGTTTGGGAAAAAGTAAACTAGTGTAAATTGTAATTGCATTTTTTTTCTCTCTCTGGAAACTGGAACGGGAATGCAGTTGTGATGTAATGAACGACCGGGTTGAAAACTGTCTCTGCGCATTTGTCTTTTTGGGTCAAGCTAGCAAGACTGTCGCGAGGGACTAAGCTGCAATGGTTTTACAGTGAAAGAAAATTGGTGATTTCTAGCTTACGTTGCAGACTGCAAAGTCATTCTTATGGTGCTTAAGCTCAAAATCTTTTCACGTTTCCTACGACCGTTTTAAAATAGAAATGAATTTGGTTTCTGTTGTATCGAAATAATGCCAAGTTAGTATCTAACTACAAAAACAAGAAACATAAAAATCAACAGTTACTGAATGACTAGAGCTTTTTTTTTCTTTTTGGGAGGCATGAAATCTTAACAAAACAGCTTACCACCTCTTATTACTGCCTCAGGGCAGACTGATCATAGATGAAATGTTGATGATGGCTGTGGTCCCTCTCGGGCTTGTTAGCCTCCTGGCATGCTTCAGCCTGTTAACATGGACTTGGTTTTGCAGTTCAGAATCATCATCGTAAACCTGTTGAAAGTAAAGGGCTCCGCTAAGTGTTCAGGAGACTATAGACAGATGTTTCTGTTCCTTTCTGGAAGACCCTTTTTGACTTGGAAACTGTTTCTGTGTTACCGACTTCTAAGCTGTCTCCATATTTAGACTCTGATCTCTCTACCGGCACATAAAGATTTTCTTGTGAACAATTTGAATATCATTGAACTATTAGTAGGTGCGCAAGACAGTTTATCGTAATTTTCTAGCTGCCTTTAAGGAAGTTGTTTGCAGAAGTTACTTGCTCTTCTATTTTACTTTCTTCTTTGAAATTGTTGTGTAAAAGTAGCTTTATACAACTGAAATCAGAATTTTAACATGTCCTTGTGACCTTCTCTTTATTCATAGGCTGAGCAGGCAGCCAAGGTTGAAAAGATGCGTCAGAGCATCCTAGAAGGATTAAATTTCTCCAGGCAGAACCATCCTCTCCCTTTCCCACCTCCACCTGCCATGCCTTTCTATCCAGCTTCTATGTATCCTCGACACTTTGGGCCAGTCCCACCACCTCAGGGCAGGGGGAGAGGCTTTGCTGGTAAGTGATGGGACAGTGGTGCGAAACATGTTGGTGTGAAGTGTTAGTTACCTCGTCTTCCGCATTCCCAAAACTACGAACTGATTCGCCTGTTCAATTTCTTGGGAAAACTACATAAAAGCAAGTGGTTGGCCTGTGTTGTCGTGTGCCAATCGCTGTATTTTGTTGTTACTTTTATTAGCCATAGCCCAGCAATATGGAATGTGTTGTATTGCTGTGTATTTCCATCAGTATTTTTAGTAACTGCCAGATCAAAATATTTTTACCGCTGTTGTATGAAATAGAAAAAAGAGGAATGGATTGACACTGGGTGATATGAAAAGGCTCTTATTTGCACTGTACATTGCTTCAAAACATTTATACTTACAAGTAAAAGAATGCCTAAATTAATGGACACAATTTAACTGTCAGGGTTGAAGAGAACCTTTCCTCCTCCCCACCCCTCTGTATTTTGCTACAGGCATTTAACCATTGGCACCCTTGAGTATAAATACTGATACAACCGTTCCAGGCTGTTTCTAGACTTATTCCCTTTCTCAAAATCTCGGCAGTACCAAGGCTCATAGGTGTATTGATACTGGACATCGGGAGTAAGATGTTCATGGGGTGCTACAACTGTAGCTGTCGGAGCTCATTGCTAAAAAAATTGTCACAAGCCTTTACAATGCTCGTTATACCATAGAAGTCGGGATGCCCGTGCCAAACTCAGGTTAAAGGCCTGCTATTTGGATAAGAGACCCCCGTGCTTGCTAAGGCAGCAGGACATCTTTGGCCAGGGCTTCCTCAGCGGCGGTGGCTTGCTCCCGCGCAGCATCGCTTGCGGGAGCCCAGCCTGCAGGAGCGCACCCTCCCTGCTGACTCCGGAAGGGTGGACGGAGGCGGCAGCGTCTCTGCTAGGGGCCTTCCCGGATGCCTGGCCCCCTCACAGCTTTTCCCCTGTCTTTCTTTACCCTGGGTCTAACAGGAGTCTATGGCTTCGGAGGCCCTTATGGGGAAACAGTAGCCACAGGCGCTTACCGGGCCTTCCGGGTGGCAGCAGCGGCAGGACACTCTGGAGCCTTCTCTGGCAATGACAGCAACAGGACTAGCAAGTTTCAGGGCGGTAATTATACCCAAAACCCTTTTCTTAGAGCTTCTGGCAACGGCTTCCTTCACTTTACGGTTTGGTCTGAGGCTTTCCTACTGACTGCCGGGCTCCCTTTCTGCCTAACTGTCTCGGCTCTCCCTCTCTCAAGCTTGCCCAGGCTGCTGTCCGCTCTGTTCTCCCAGGTCCCCGCCACCAGCCCCTCGGTGCCAGCCTCTCTCACGCCTAGAAACCCTCCTCCAAACACAGGGTCGCCGTAAAACCTAGCGAGACGGTCCGTCTCCTGTGCTTCAAAATGCAAGGGTGGAATCTGTAATCAGCTGAACTTTGCTTGACTGTATTAACAGTTATTTTTCCTAAAATTTGGGGGCAGTTGAGCTTTTTGCAAAAGCAACCCAACGTAGAAATGACTGGCCTCCGCGTTACTGCTGGCATCAATGTCGGCGTGGACACAGGCGTGAGATTTACTTACCCACCTGTGTGGGTAAGTTGCTCATCTCCTGTACAAGGCGGGACAGTGGAAACCTGTTAACTCCAATCCCTTGTTCAGGGTAGAATTTTTCCCTATACTTAGCCGTTCTTTCTGGCCTCTGAGAGCAAACGTACCTCTAATGCTTCCTTGTGTGAATAACTTTGCCCCTGTAAGCAATGTGCATTTGAAGCTGAAAGACTTGTCCGGGGAAGTACGAACCATTTTGAATTTAATCGGTAATTTAGTTCCTGGCATATTAACATTTGAAAACTAATCGCGGCTGCGTAAATGCTGTGTTTTGTAACCCTTTCAGTGCTGATGGTCTTACCAGTAACATCTGGGTTGGTTGCACTTACCTAGATTTCTTGAAATACACGTTACGCCCCGGTGTTGAGTTTTAAGGGCGAAACGCAGGTATAAAGATCTGAGCAACTTGAATAGAAGAGGCATTCGTATTTTAGGCAATTGCAATTTTAGCTGCTTTCTTGGTAGGGGAAGGATAAACCTACCTCTTAACACCCAGATCAGTTTAAATGCTGGTTTTTTTTATAACAGTATTTAAACAGTATTTTTATAACAGTACAGATAATTCTCCCTACTAAGTTGTTTCTAGCAATTATAATCTGTGTGTCTTCTGCTGACACTTGGTGTTCACTAAAAAGTGCCTTTAAACCTGCAAAAATTACATCTTCATTAGGAATGCAGGAGAAAAAGATGTTCACATAGCTTCAGTTCAGTTTCTTAATGCTTATCTAAAATATTTTTTAATTACTGAAACTGAAGTATTCGCGTAAGACCATTTTTGTTTTCAGAATTCATGTCTATTTTTTAAGGGGGGAAAGAAAAGCTCTTGGAGTTCCTGTACTTCTGAAAGATCACAAAATGAGAAATAATCTTCCAGTATCAAAAGAGGAGACTGTATGTGTGATAAAATCTGGGCAAACCAGTTTTCCATTCATTCGTAACTGTAATGTTCTGATTGTGAAGATCAAGGCTTGCTTTTGCTTTTATGTGCAGGAGTCCAACCTATTCCTTCTCAGGGAGGGAAACTTGAAATTGCCGGCACTGTAGTCGGCCATTGGGCTGGAAGCAGACGTGGACGAGGGGGTAGAGGGCCATTTCCTCTGCAGGTCGTTTCTGTGGGAGGACCGGCGAGAGGGTGAGTGCAATCTTCTGGATCGTACTTTTCGTATGTAATTTAATGATTGGGGAAGAAAGTAAAACGGGAAGGCTGGAGGCATTAGAAATTGCTACAAGACATGTTAGGACACGTTATACCCACTGAGGTGGGTATAGGTAAATTACACCCGCTGAGTAATCAAGAAAAGCGTTTACGTTCATTTTAAGATGTTTTTAATCGGTTACTCAGATGAGTGAAAACATTCTTATGTGCAAAGAAGATACATACTCTTGAATCTGAGATACAGGTAGATACACACAGATTGGATTGTTTTGCATAAGGAAATGGCTTGGGGGCTTTCTCTTACATGAAACCAATAAATACATTATACCCGATCAAAATTATCACAGCACTCAATTACTTTCTTTGTCGTGGCAGAACATTTATTAAGCAGTATGATAAAATTTTTAATAACTTCGTTATGTAACTCTTCTGTGAAGCAGAAAAACACCTGAAGGACATTTCTAGGTTTAATAGTTCTCTGCTCCAGTCATGATGGGAGATGTGCTTGAAAGAATATTAATGTCTTTAGCTCTTCCACTTCATTTCACTACAGCTGGAACTACAGGTGCACAACGTTTCTGAAAAAGAAATGCTTTGTTACAAAAATGTCTAGTCCTTTACTTTTAAGATTGTCTTTTTTCCGTAGTCTTAATTGTTCTGTGCCTTACGGAACAACGTCTGTCATCTTAATAATTAAGATTGTATCTGTTAGAGGAGACAACCCCAAAGTACTGTGATTTATATATTATGTCTGTCTTTATCTGTATTAAAAGAATGGAGTAAAGAACGTGTATTTATGCCATCTTGAGCCAGGAAGCAGCAGTCTGAAAGAAGAAGTCTGGACTGCCTGAGTTCCTCTCTATCCATTAATTTAATCAAATGTGCACTGTAAAGCATAGCGCTAAAGTCAGCAAGAGCTGTTGGAATGCCTGTCTTGTTGGATTGAGTGGGGAAATGGTCGGCTCTGAAGCCCTGGGAGAACGGGCGCAGGGGGAGAAGCGAGAGCTGCTGGGGTGGGGACAGCGAGAGGTAAGAACAGCAGAAACAAAGATTTAAAAGTTCAGCAGCAGCAAACAGCATCAGTGTAAGAGCAGAGCTGACGCTTTGAGTGGAGCAAATTTAAGTAGGAACGTTTTATGCTCTAGAATGAGATTCAGTTACAAAACAAGCATCCAGTGGTGTTTTAGACACTTCAGACCGCTGTCAGCTAACTGTGCAGGCTAGCGGGGTCCGTGGGACACCTGTGCTCTTCCAGAGTAGCAGCATGGCAATGGGGAAATAAGCTAAGGTGTGTGACGAGGCGCCTAGGCTCCTTTGGGTATCTTAATCTTACTCCTCAGTTTCAGTGGACGAAATAACATTTTTCACCGTTTAAACGAGGCTGGTGTGTGGTTCTGTTTTTCATGAGGATCCATGAACAGAAGAATCTGGCTTCCTACAGAGCTTGTTCCTTTTCTGCAGTTAAGCGCACTGACTGCAGTACTGTTTGTGGAAAACCTCTGGGTAATTCATAGTGTCGTCATACTCAAAGACTGCTGTCTGACTGAGTGATGGTCTGGAGACACCTTCAGGCTCAAATCTGGCTTACATTTATACAAACCGTCGGCTTCCCTCACAGAATAGCAGTTCCTCCATTTTCTGCAGAAGCAAATCCATTAATTCATTCAAAACATCAGTAGCTGGGAACTAACACTGGCCAGTCCTAAACTGAGAGCCCTCCTTATCTAGGAAACGGTCAGATGGCTGAAAGGATGGTATTGCTCCTGTAAGTGCCTTTACGACAGAGAAGTACCATTCTCCACTACTGGCTTCTGAATTAGGAGATAAAATATCTGGCGTTCTCTTTCTGTCAGAGGTACTATCTTTGGGCAGTTAGGTGGGGGTGCAAGTTGTCACCTCAAAAAGACAGGAGAACTGCCAATGCCAGATCTTCCTGTCTCCATCAAATCTTAACTTACGTTAAATTCTTTACACCTTGAGTTACTAGAATTAGTCAAAGAGGGAAAAACTACCGCGGACAGCTTACGGTTTGTTGTGTCAGTTGATACTGAAAATAAAACCCAGTAGGAAAACACGCTAACGTTAGTGCTCTGTCTACAGACAGGTACTTTAAAGATTGAGGCCTGTGTTGGCAGATGCTGTTTCGTGCTGAAGAACGGTGCTAGGGAGCTGCACAGTACGTTGTCTGCAGTTTATCACCTAATCCTGCACACCCCTATTTCATATTTTACGTGTTTCAGCAGAGGGGAACGTGTCAGGCTTGTTTACACCGTTGTCTCACATCTGTGCAGCACTCAACTTAGGGTATATTCTTACTGTGTAAAATTATACCAGCTGCTTTTTATTGGCTTCGATCCATCCAAGTATTTAGTGTGGGTTTCTGAGTAGGAAAAGTCTTACTCAGCTCCCTGAAGGGTGCACTTTCACCTTGTAAAAAAATTAGCAAATGAGATAGGTAAGTCCGGTTCGAATCTTTGGAAGGAACGCAGTGAGAGTTATTCAAATATAAACCACAGCTCTTTCCTTTTCTTATTCTTTGCCGTTGTATTTAAATCCCAGTATTTAATTTCTTATTGCTCAATGTGGGAACGCGCGTTGCATGCAAAAAGACCTGCATGGCGCAGATCCGTGTTTCTCCACTGAGTCACTTCAGCGTAACTTAGTTTTTGCAGCACAGCAGCAGAGGAAGTAGGAGCGCTACAGAAAAGCCTACCTCCTCTTCGGGTGGTTTCTTGTACAGCTCACAGGGGCCTTGCTGCCGTATGGGAAGTGTCAGGTATTTGGAAAATGAGATACAGTTGAATCGCAGCTGTCGTTTGTTGCCAGAATGGCAAACGCGGCAATTGCAGGCCGTGCAGCTTAGACAGAAGCAGCAGCAGCGTAGCTTCTTCACGACGAGGGTGGTGAGACCCTGGCACAGGTTGCCTGGAGAAGCTGTGGCTGTCCCCTCCCTGGAAGTGTCCAAGGCCAGGCTGGATGGGGCTTTGAGCACCCTGCGCTGGTGGAAGGGGTCCCTGCCCGTGGCGGGGGGGGGAAATGAAATGGTCTTTAAGGTCCCTTCCAACCCAAACCATTCTGTGGCTCTGTGATGAAACTGGGCTGGATGCAGGCCTGGATCTGAGCAGCACTTGGCTGCTCTGTGCCAGGTTTAGAGGTGTCAGCCTTTTTGCTGGGACCTCCTGGTACTGAGCAGTGGATTTGGAGGAAAAGTAGAGCAATCACGTATTTCTAGTAGCGAAAACAAAAAGTTTTTTTAGGTGAGCAGTAGTCCTTGACATAATGATCAGGAAGTTGAGTTTCTGCGATTGACGGCATTGAAATAGTTTTTGCTGAGTGAAAGTTTGTTTTGATCTGATCTAACCTTTATTGAATCGAATCAAAAAGCCACCACCTGATGTGTCCTCCTCGGAACGCTCCATTTGAAAGCATCCCAACTCGATAAATTGCTACCTGTCAGCTACGGCTGAAGCCTCCTTTTCTCCCTCAAGTTCTTATATAGTTTAGTACTCTCCCATCTAAACTGAAGCAATTCCATGTTTTGCCTTCCTTTCTTTTATCTGCTTTCTTCTGTCTAGAGTGTTTATTTGTGGGAACTGTTACTAAACGGAAGAAATGGCCTTATAAATGGTTCAAATTGCTTGCATATTTTTTTAAGGGGAAAGTACTCGAGCTCTGTTTTTAAAGCGCTGTGAAGGTAATTTGAAACTTTGAAAATGTTTCTGCAAAGCTTGAAAATACTCACGTATTGTTTCTCTAGAAATGAAATATGGAAATAGTCATTTTATTGCCACGAAAACAAAAGGTTTGTTAGGTTTCATACACTTGTAAGCGGTAGAACCCTGTAATTCTGAATTAGTTAGTCATATTGCTGCTTTAAAGAAATGTGAATGCTAGTCACTAGACAGCAAAGCTAGGGAAAAAAATCTTCCAGCAAGATAAAATTTCAAGTAGTTTTAAACAAAGTTGATATGTATTTCTCTTTCTTCTTTTTCCTCAAAACTTACAGGCGTCCTAGAGGAGTTATTTCCACTCCAGTGATAAGAACTTTTGGAAGAGGTGGAAGGTACTATGGGAGAGGTTATAAAAGCCAGGGAGCAATTCAGGTAATAAAGCCATGTGCCTGACTTCAAAACACTCTACTTTTACAGACTAGTTGTGGTATGAACTTCCGGACCACCTAGTATTGACAAGCACAACTTTAAAAGATAAAAGTGTTTCTTAACAGTGATCTTGCCTACGTGTTGAAGCTGTAACTGCGCAGCCAGTGCTGGATGACAGGCTAGTGTTGCATCCCAATTAAAAGCAAACCTTGACTATAAAGACAGATACGGAAAAATGTGTTTTGATGTGAAGGCTGTGCCTACGCAGCTCTAACCAGCCGTGAGAGTAGGAGAAATTTTAGGAAAATGGGAGAAATACAAAGCTGAAACAAATCAGCCCTTTCTGTTCCCGCCACTGCTCTTTCCCACTTTCTTTTCTGGGACCGTGGTCCAACCTTGTGAAGAAAAATTAGTAGCAGTGGAAGGATCTTGGCTGCTGCATGGCTCCAAATATAAGAACTTATCTAAACTTCTGGGAAATAACAGCCTGGTGTTTGCCCCTGTGAGCACACAGCTTCATTTTCAGTGCCAACGTATGAAGCATCTGTGGATCGTGGGTTTTGTCTTTTCCGTGGATCTTTTAAATGTAGCTGAAGCAAACTGCTGTTTCATGTTAAACGCCAGTTGCTTCAGAGCTATATTTTCCTCCCTTTTCCATGGTTCTTGCTGCTATGCAGTTTTGAATGTTGATGCAAGTCCCAATGGTGATGTACTACCCGTTCATCCCAATGGATGGGTAGTAAATACAGGTGGAAAACTTTCACAATAAATATATCATATGGATCTGCGATTTGGCACGGAGACATTAGTACGTAAGGGCAGGGAGGTGTTTGCAGGTATCGGACAGTAAGAGAAGGGACGTTCGCTAGTGGATAATGAAGCAACTGTTTGCCTCAAGAAAAACTTGCTGTTTTCTAGGCGTAAAAATTCAAATGCTTCTCTTCTTTGTTAATTTTCTGTGTATACAGATTATAGATGTCTACAAATGTACTTGGGTATTTAAAGCTTCTCATCTTTTACTTTAAATAGAAGAGAAACCAGTATGTTAATTATAGAGTATCTCATTTCCAAATGCTTTAACCTATGAAATAAAGGAAGCCCTGAGAAGGAGCTCTCGAATATTCTGGGCTTCCTGGAGGCTTACGTACGTAAATGTAGTTCAGATAGTACCTGTAGGTGGATGGTAGGTAGTCCTGACAGACAGTCAGCAAGTTTGGGTATTCATGTTTTCATAAATTATATGTAATTTGGACGGTAAATACTTGTGATCGCAAGGATCTTGGTCTAAAATTGCACCCGTGATAGGGAGAAGAAAGATAAACGGTGGCTTTTTCTGCTGAGTGGTCACGAGCTCATTGGATTTTATGGTCAGCAGTCACTGTGCTCTGGCATCTGTTCCTTTTACAGGAAAAGAAAAACGGTGAATCAAAATTCATATGGCAGGGAGAACTTGGGAAACTTAATGCATAACGGGTAGATTTTGATACCCAGTTAAGATTAACTGGCGACAGTGTACTTCCCTGTCTGACAAACCTTGGCAGCGGAGCCCATGTGGGCTCAGGTTCAGACGTGCGTATTTACGCCAAGTACGATCCTCCCTGCAGTGGCTTTATCGATACTCGCTATGAGGCGATGTGAACAGAGGCTGGAGAATCTGCCCGAAATAAGCCATTTGTATTTAGCAAACGTTCGATGTGCCTGGTTTTTTTTCACGAGATGAGACCTTTCACTCTTTACCTGGAAAGAAAGAAAAGCACGTGTTTAAAGCTTAACGCTTAGTAAAAGCCTGTAAAGAAGTACATTTACGCGTGTGATAAATACTCGTTGTCCTCATATGCCAGTCATATACCTATGCAACGTTAGTGCAGAATTTTTTTATGATTTTTCTGGAAAACGAGGTTTGCGACCCTGATGCTCGAGAACAACGGTCCTTACTCACCTGCAAAATCTTTCAGCAGTTCAGAAAAGTACTAACCATGCTGTTTCTAGGATGTCGAAATTAAGGTTATTACACTATGAAAGCACTTGCTGTTGTTGGAGGTGTGTAAGGTGCCCGTACCTTAAGTCATTTCTTAGTAGTTGACTCTGTTAACAGTGTGACAGATAGGAGCGTTGCTTCTTAGCAACCCAGCCAGCTGATTTTGGTGTGTCGTCTAAAGCCTAGTGTGTTGCCGGAACGCTAAGATTTCGTTGTTGCAGATACTTAGAAACTAAATACACGTTCTCATGATGCATAAATCTGTTTTTCACTGCTATCCTCAGTCTTGTAAGATTCCACTATATGCTTTTTGTCTGAAGTCGCTTTCCTAATCCCCGAAGCATATAGACTGGCATCTATAATACTGCATGGTACTTCTGCGCTTCTTTAAAAATTGTCTGAAAAAAGTTTTGGTTTGTATTTGACTAACATGTAATCATATCATTAAATTATAACGTATATGAACCAAGAAGCAGAGTTAAGCTGTATATTGATTCTCAGTTTTGGTGTTTCCAGACGTTTGTGTAGCTCTTACGTTGTGAAATAACTGAAGCGTCAAAGTTAGAAAGGGCATTTTGCCGCAGGAGCATCAGGAGGCACGGCTGGGAGGCGCTGGGATAGACTGGAAATTCTCTCGCGCCTGTGCTGTGCCATTGATTTTGTGTGCCGCTTCTCGTTTCAGCAGTACATAATGCTCGGTATTCGCTTGCGATACTTCTGTGCACTGCATGCTGCCTATTAATAGTGTCTTTGTAACAGACTGTAAATATATAGCAGCGGTTCTTCAGTAATTTTCTTCTTTTTTTAAAAAATAGGGCAAACCTCCTTATGCTGCTTCAGCAGAAGAAGTAGCCAAAGAACTTAAGTCAAAATCAGAGGAATCTAAATCCTCAGTTGTGTCTTCAGATGGATCCCTGGCTGAAAATGGAGTTGTGAATGAGGAAAAACCAGCTTCCCAGATGAATGGGAATACAGGAGACATCAGGGCTTCCAATCAGTCTGAAAGTGCCTTGAGTAATGACTCTAAAATGTGCAATACAAATCCTCACTTAAATGCACTAAATGCAGACAGTGTTTGCCATAAAGATGATGCTCTTGAGGCCACTGTCTTAAAAAAAGAAGAGTAAACTTATTTTTTATAGAGGGTGAAGGATGTTGGGAAGGGTCAGGATTAGGAATATCTGGAAAGAAAGAGAGCCTACAGTTACGTACATTTTTTCCTTTCCGTAAGAGAAAAATGAGGACTTTGGAAATTCGGATCCCTCTTTGATGTCAGAGATTTAAACAACACATTTTTAGTTTTAACCAGTTGTAGTCAAAATGCTACAATAAAACAAAAAAGAAAGAGAATGAAGAGCATTTGACTCCCGCACTTAAAATGAAATATACATAAAGTTTAAACTGGTTATGACAAAAGCTTGTAGTTTTGTTTTTTGAAATATAAAGAAAACAAATTTTGGCAGTCTTTAAGTATATATAGCTTAAAATATAATTTTTAGTACTTGGCACCATATGTATGCCATTATATTTGATTTTGCATTACTGTGTCACAATAAAGCTTTCTTTAAGGCTTTGGTTTCATGATTATGGGGGGAAAAAGGCACAACCACAGTTTTTTCTTTCTTAAATTTCATCACCGTTGATGTGGTTCTTTTGTGTTAAAATGTGCAAACTATCGAAACTAAAAATTATAGAGTAATATTGCAGTTCTGCTGATTTTAAATATACATCATACATACTTTACAAGCAAGTTAAATGGCGATAAACTTGAAATCGTAGAAGATGCAAATGACCTTTCAAAATAAACACAATGTGTTCTGAAACTTTTTGTGACTAATACCATGCATCCGTGATCAATGAACTATGTGGTTTTGAATCAGACGTAGACCATTAGTACTACTATTTGAGCTAAACTTCTGCATGGTTCATAATTTTTAAAGTGTGTAGTTAATATTATGCATGTTATTGTCCTCTTTCTTCCATTCTTACAAGTACTGTGCCCATTTGCAAAACAAAAAGCTAATAATCAGTAATAGTCCTATAAAAGATGTTAACTATGTTTAGTCATTGACTGATCTTGCTCTAACCTTAAAATTTTGTGATTATTGACCTCTGTTGCATTTATTCTAAAACTTAAAAAAAAAAAATTATCTAGCCGTTTTGAATATCAACGTTACCCTGGTGTACTCATTGCTGTATGCATTATTGTTCTCTGTTGCTGTTTTATGCCTTCATATTAGCAAATATGAAATTCTGTGAAAAACAAAAAAAAAAAAGCTTTGATCTTCAAAAAAAAAAAGTACCCCCCTTCTGTAGCAGGAAACAAATGGCTTGTTCTTGAGAACTTTCCCATCAAGAATTTAGTATAAGCAAATATACCTGTATCATTTTGATGTTTTTGTTAGTGTTTCCAAACTTAATGTACTTCAAAATCAGAATCATTTCTTTATATTCGTTTTCATATAATTCTCCTGATGCTCTTCATCACACATTAGTGATCAGAAATGAGGTGTAATTCCCCATTCCCTGCCCGCAAGAGCTAAGTAGGTATCTTAATGTAAGTTGAAGGGAGTTCTGCCCCAACTCATGGATTGTGCAAGAATGAACTACTGTTGGGTTTGATTGGTTGTAGATGGATTGTGGTGTGGTGTATTTGAAGGCTATTGAATGCAACTTACAGTGCTTAATAAAAATCTTTATTCTTTTAGTATAAAATACTGTATGCCTTTTTTGTCAAATATTTTTTTAATTGACATGTTGTAAATAAAAGTTTTTCCTATGCCCAAATAAAGTGATTCGAGTTAGCAGACTACGTGATGTCCTCCCGAGAGGCGGCGAAGGAAAGCACGCCCCTTTACACGCTGCCGCCGTGGGGAATGCCGCACTTGGTCCGAGTAATGTCTTGGCCGCCTCGCTTTATGCTGCTACTTCAGCTGCCCACCTTTAAACGCGAGGTGGTTGATGCGATGCGAATACGGCAGAAATAACGGGGGCGGTTATTTAAAGAAGAAAAAGACCCACCCCAGCTCTCGCCGGGTGTGAAACAGAAGACGAGCGGCGATGGCTGTGTCTCAGCTACGCGGAGCTGAGAATAAACGATTCAGGTATGCGGGAGTTTTCTCTGCGTCGTGGATCATGCTGACATAACGTGAGGAGTTACAAATTTATACCTTGGCTGATAGCAGGAGAGCTCTCCTTGCTGGGCACGCCCTTGTTGTCTGCTGTCTCAATCTAAATGCTCATCTGTTCACGCTAGTGCCTGACGCCCGTTGGGAAAAGCAGCCTTGCCCCGAGCGCTTTTGATCTCGCGTCCATCGAGTCTACGCGAGCGGCGTTAACAGCTCCACGCTCTGGGTGTAGGCGCAGGTTACAGCAGCAGCTGTGCTCTGTGCGAACGATGGCGCTGGGTTTTCCTCTCCCCTTCCGGGCTGGAGAGGGGCGGCTGTGCTGGTGTCCCGGCCGCGACGCGGGGCATCCCGCTGTTCAGCTGTGGCTGGATCGGGTCCCTTCCTGCGCTGCACCGATGCAGTGTTATCCGCCCCATGTTGGAGCCTGTGTGGTCGGGACGCATTTGCCAACCTCTTGTTCTGGTGAAGGTTCAAGGCACCAGTTGCCCTCTTTCCCAGCAGTGAAGAGGGCATATTTCACTTTTCTAGCATAACCTGGTCACTGGCCTGGGAGGTTTTGCCAACGTGCCACGTACTGCAAGCGCCATGGCTTCGCTCCTTTCCTCGGCGTAACGACGCCAGCAAAACTTTTCATGGGCAGCCGAAGGGTGACAAGCTATTGGCACAAGTGCAACTAAAATTGGGATGTGAAAGCGCAGCGGATTACCTAGTTCAGTGGCCCGCACTGAGGGGCTGCATTTGCTTTTTCCAGAAAGCATGGTGAAAAAGTTTGGCTTGCATGTGGTGTCTGTGTACTTGACCTGGAGCATGTCTTTTCTTCGTGGCCCATTTAAACCCCTGCCATTGCCCTGAGGAGGCTGCAGCCTGGCTCCTTGGGCAGAAACTATGCTGGGGAGGGCAGAGGACGAGCCTTCGGCTGTCGGTAGATGCTAGCAGAAGCAGTGGTGGGGACACCTTACAGGTACCTGAGCTCCCTGGTTCCCTGACTGGGAGCGTCTGTGTCAAACCCGGAACCCGCACCGAGTTTATTTTTCGCCCTGCGCGACAGGCATGCGCAGTTCAGCAATGGTGGATTCGGGTGGCGCAGCGGTGGGTGCTCAGGGCGAGCAGGCTGGGGGAACTGCGTGATGTTCTGCGACTCCGCACCCCTCGGGGGCAAGGCCGGCGTTGCCTGGCTTCCCTCTTGCCTTGAGCAGCTTCCTGCAGGAAACAAGACGTGTTTCAAGTTACTTTAGTCTTCTTCCAAAGAGTCAAACTGAGTCTGGAATCAGTGATCCTACGAAATGACCTGGGCTTGCTCCTGAAGAGCGCCTTTCACACTCGAGTTCGTACGTCAGCAAGTTTGGTATGTTCTGTTGTACGCTATGTTACGCGGACCTTTGTAACATGCTAATTAAAATAGGTAACACTTTTTAATAATCCATTATCCGTGCGTAAACAGGTTGCCTGCATCTCCTGGAACAGCCTCCAGCCTCCTGTTTGACAGCAGCTCAGCCCGGAGCGTGGAGGTGTTGCTGCTGCTGACTTGGGTTCGCCCGGTGGCCCCTCTGGCCGCATTCACCTCTGCTGCCAGCCCGCGCGGCGGCTGGCGGGCGGGGGGAATGCGGTGTTGGGCTTCGCGTGTGTTGCCTGAAGGTTTCTCGTGAGCGACCCAGGAAAAGGTCCTGGGCACGAAGCGTGGAGGCTGAAGCCAGCTCCTTGCCGTGCAGCAGGTCTCTGCAGCTGAGCACGTCCCTGTGCGTGCGGCGTCTGGAATGGGTGCCCAAGGAGCGGTGGGGGGGTGCTGCTTGTTATTTATAAAGGCCAAAGGGCTCCGCAAGAAGGGAGCTGCTGGTTTTTTTCTAAAGTGAAAATACCCAAAGAAAGATGGTGGCTCTCAGACCTCTCAGCTTAGATGTGACTGGTAGCTTACAGTCCGTCTCCGAGACAGAGTTAACCTGGGACAATGGGACGTTTTGGGGGGGAATGTGGTCGCGCTGCCGTCCATCCCGCGCCAATGGGCTTAGCCATCGGCTGAGGGCAGAGCCCTGCTCGCCGCTCGCTTGCGAGCGGCTGAAGCGTCACCGCTCCTCCCCGGGCTGGCCTCGCTAATCGTTTAACTGTGGTGTGAACCGCTAATAATGATCTGTGTGTGCCACAGTCGATCGCTTCCAGCGCGTTTTTTACATCCAGTCTTCCACGAGTCCTTAAATGCGGGCGGGTGGGTAATTACTGACGGCGGAGAACATTGATCGGCTGGGAGGCGTCTGTGCAGGGGGGACCCAGCGCCGGCATCGCAGAGCGTTTTTCACTCTTGGCTCTCGCGCGTTAAGTGCAGCGTTGTGTTACAGACAGAGGCAAATGAGAGGTAAGCGAACTGCTAGGAAGCGAGCGGCCAAAGACCCCCCGCCCACTGGCGATGGCGAGCAGCCGGGTGCGAGGAAGCGCCGCGACCATTTTATTTCCTGCGCTCGCGGCTGTGCTATTTAAGGCGATGGTTGCGTCGCGGGATGGCTGCGTCATGGGCCGGGGGGCGTAAGCCTGCCTGAGAGAGCAGCAGCCGCCGTGCTGCCTTCCAGATCCTCATTAAAAAGTCTCGAAGGGGCGAGTTTTTCAGGGTTGGGGGAAGCCCTGCGACCAGGCGAGTCCCGCAGCGACTAACCAACGGCTCTGGGGGCTGTTCCTCTGCCCACCAGTAAAAGGTTCTGGTGACCCCTTGTGAGCAGGGACCCTCACACCGGTGCGCAGGATGGAGCCCCAGCGCCCGGTTGCGGCGAGGACGAGGAACGGGGTAGCGCAGCCATCGCTCCTGTGCTGTGACGAGATGAAAAGGGAGATCGCGGGCATGCTTTTCAGTGTAGTCGGGTTAAGAGCATGATTATCCAGACCTGAGGCAGATCGCAGCTCCCTCGGTGAAAGTCCATATAACCCTTTTTACTGTGCTGAAAGCCTGTAAAACAACCGGAGCCGACTCCAGTCTTGCCTAACCACTGGGTACGAGCGCGCAGGCGGGCGCCGGTGGACGCACAGCCTGGGCTAAGGTGAGATCTCCAGCACCTGCTGCCCCCTCTCCCGGGGAAGCCTGGTCCCCCCAGGTATTGCTCTCCCTGGCAGCTGGCAGGGTCGCGCAGTGGCGTGGACTGGGATGGTTCCCAATGTCCCACTGGTGTCCCCTGTCCCTGAGACGTCCAACCCACCCGTGGGTGAATGCCTCAACAGCAGCAGATCCCCCGGGGGCGGTGTGAAGGGCCAGGGCGACATGGGATGCACCCCCACGGCCACCTGAGCCCTCAGGGAGGGTTCTGCAGGATTTAGTAGCCCCCGTCTCTAACCGTGACTACTACAAATTAATAAAAAGAAAGAGGTAGTTCTGCATTAATCATTTCCTAAAAGGCTGCTGTTTAAAAGGAAGTAACGTTGCTTAAATGCGCTTGGTAACTTCAACGAAGCCGGTGGCAGTATCCGTGCAGAGCAAGCGTGTAATTCCTTCCCACCCATGGATACAGCAAGTTTTGCTTCGCTCCCCTCTGGGCACTGCCCTGAGCTTGGGGAGTTCTTTGTGACCCCTTTTTCCTCCGTATCTGATGAGTTATGGGGGCTACTGGCCCGTTGCTCTGGGCCGGTGTGAGTGCCCTTGGCTGCTGCTGCAATCGCCTCCTCCTAACCTGGAGGGGCCCTGGGTCTCTCCCCCCACGCTCGGCTGCCACCTGATCCTCACTTACGCCTCGTCCTACACCTTGGCTTGAGCCACGGCCCCGTGCTCCACTCAATCTGCCGTGCCCTGGTCCAGCACGCCGCGGCAGGGGAGGACGCAGCGGCGGCACGCGGAGGATGCAGCATGTCCCAGCGCAGCCCAGCTGAGGGCAAACCCACGGCTGCTGCACGGCACGGAGCCCCTGTCCCGAGTTTTGCCCTGAGACACCTCTCCTTGGACCACGTGGAGCACAGCGAGAAGGTCCCAAGCCCTTCCCCAGGGGCTGGGAGGCTGCGAGCACTCTCCTTCCCACGGCAAAGCAGCAGGTAGGAGCTAAATACTTCCTTTTTAATTAATACCCAAGTAGAGGATGCTAATGCCGTGAGGGATGCAGGGGGGTTGGCAAGAAAAGGCGTATTTCTGAAAGTACTACGGGGTTGTAATCTGTCCTTGGTTTGGCGTTTAGGTCTGGGGCTCCCCGGTGTATTGCGTGAGATAAAAGGCAAGGGGTGCACCCATCCTGGTTTCTGGTCGAAATCGCGACCTTTCACACACGGCTGTGCGGACTAATACGGCAATTTAAAAACGCACGAGTGACGGATGAAAACAAAAATATTAAGTAAAAGTTGGGCAAGGTACTACCGAAAAGCAGGAAGGTCATAAAGTACTGGCCACATTCAGCTTTGTTCGTAGCGTTTCTGTTACGGTATTTGTCGTAAAATGTAACGTTTAGTGACCTGCTCTCAGGCGTATTAAATACCTGCTGGGTGCAGCTGGTGAGCGCAAAGGACAAAGGATGCAGGTGAAGAACTGCCCGGGGGAACCGGGGAGGAATGAGGACCTGTGGGACTGCCGCTGCGTGGATGGGACAGGACAGGACAGGAGCAGAGGGCCGGCGGGCAGGATGCTGAGCAGCAGCTGGAGGGTGGTGTTGGAGGCAGGCGGCTCCCTGGGGTGCCGGCCCAGCGACGCAGCACCCGTGGGTGCCCAGAGCCTCCCTCCAGAAACCCTGGCCCGTGGCTCGGGCTGGGCGAGATCGCTGGCTGCTGCTGGGCTTGCGCGTAGGGAGATCACGCTTGGTTTCAGCTGCCTTGGCAGAGGATGCATCGAGGTCGTGCCTCGGGGTGGAGTCTCAGCAGATTTTGCCACTTGCTTCAGGCCAGGCAGCACCTTGCCCGCGAAGCTCCCAGGAGCGTGTCCTCAAGTGTCATTTCTAGGAAACCTCGTCAATGCAAACGTCCTTTTCCTTTGTGCCTCCCTGGCAGAGTCATGTTCATCTAACGTTTAATTCTGCTTTATTTATACTCTGTCTTCTGTTTTATAACAAGCTCTCAGCAAATCGAAAGAGAAAAGTTAGAAGCACTTTGAAACTCTCGTTTACTTGGTAAACTTTTGGCTTCGTAAAAAATGAGCTTCCTGATCCCTAATGAAACACGGCGGGGAGAGGCAAAATAAATGCGAATTCAACTGACGACAGCGATGGGCTCGTGCGCATCTTCCTCCTTTACAAAGTTTCAGACTAGGAAGCGCTTCTGGTCCTGCTCGGACTACGCCGTGTAAGAGGCGGAGACAGAAGGCAGCTCCCAGCACGGCAGCGCGCTCTGGGTGAAAAACAACAAAAATCGAGTCCAACTGCCAAGTTATGAAACCTTGTTTACAAACGGTTTGACTGTTTATAAAAAACCATTTTGCACGAGGCTCCACGGCGGCCACATTGCTTGAGTAACCGTGGCCAAAATCCTTTTTTAAATAGCATTTTTTGAAAGCTGGTGCCCGGGTTGGCAGCCCGCGCAGGCTGGGGAGAGCTGCGGCAGCCGAGCCAGCGGCGATGCTCCTGTGCCCGGAGCTGCGGGGTGAGCCCTGGAAGAGCCTGGTATTCCCCCCCTATCACCACCTTTTCCCCCCAAAACGTGGCAACCGTAGTGATTTACAGAGATCGCGACTGAATCTCTGCTCGTAGTTTTTCTACTTGGTGCGCCTCAGCCCTCATACCTGGTCGGTGGCTCCTGGGCTTACGATAAGCAGCCCGGCTGTCGTCGCTCCAAGAACCAACCGTAAGAGAAAAGATTGTTAAACCACATTTTAATACATATTAACGTATTTTCCCCTTCTTTCAATTCTGTTTATCTGCAGTGCTGCCTGGGGACTTTGCTCTGCTTTTAACTTTGCGTTGGCGCTGCGCTGTTGGGGCCGTTGTTCCTGGGGCGCTCAGGCGTGGCTGGGGGGCTCAGGCGTACCGTGCGGCAGATGAAGCGGGACCTTGGCAGGGAAGGATTGGAGGCAATCGCCGCTGCTCACCGCCAGCACGTTAGTTTGGAGGGAAGCGTGCTTGCTGGTGCTGCTGCCACCTCTACGTAGGCGGCAGCTCCTGCGGCCTGGGGAACGCCACGGCCTCTTCGCTGCCCGCGAGCTCAGTCACGCTGGTGGCGGAGGTTATTACGGTTTGCCGGGGGTTATTGTATCTGCTAATGTGGATTTACAGCTGCTGCGCGCTGCCTAAATTGGCCGTTGCTATAGAAAACAGAAGAGTTTAACCAGGAGTTAAGAAAGAGGCAGTAACGGGTGGTGGCGTGAGAGGGATGTGCTGGAATATCACGGGTTGGTGGGTGGGTGGGGGGGTTGATACAAATGAAAGTGAATAGCAGCGCTTCAGGCGTTCCATTTGCTTGCAGAGCCTGAAGAGGGCTGCCGAGCCTAACCCGATCGTGCTCCATGGCGAGGAGCCGGTGGCCATGGGCAGCGTTCCTGGGGACAGAGTCGGGAGAGTGGAACGCGTCGTCCTTTATTGTTTTTTTCTTTTTTTTCCCCACAACCTCTATCAGAACACCTCCTGAGCACCTGGGGTCTTCTAGCGTGTATGTGACACTGAGCAAGTGATGAGGATGGCGTAATATCCATGCCAGGAAACAGCGTAACTCTGGGAGCACGTACGCAAAATCGAGCCCAGGAGCCCCTCGCGCGAGGTAGAGCTGATTCGGTAACGTCCTTGCACCGAAAGGCTCCAAGCGCTGCAGCCGCGGGTGCCGCATGGGTGCTGGTTTCTGTGATTACGAATGATTCTCCGGGTGTGCGCCGGTTCCCACGTGATGCCGCCCAACGCAGGCGATGAGGGTCGGTGCGGGCCGCGGAGAGCGAGGGGTGCACCCCACCGGCAGGCCGGGGGGGCTCTGCAGAGCAACCTCCGCACCAACCCGGTGTGGTGACGGTGCCACACGGGTGACCCCAAAAATAACAGCCGTCCCATCAAACCGCTCAGTGCTCCCTAACCACGGGCCACAATGTAAACTGGGACTGATCCCAGCCAAGCCACGGGGCATCTCGGGCGCGCAGTGGCTGTGGCCTCGCTGGGGGCTGAGCGGGCTGCTGGCTCCCAGGCGTGCCCGGCTCCCCATCTATGCCAGCCCACGTCTTCTGCTCCCTGCTGCTTTGCTTCGCCATTGTGCAAACCTCCTGCCATCCCATTCCTGCCTTATTATCGCTGTTCCAAATGAGGCTCCGCTGCCCTTTTAATGCCCTGGGTGCGGCCGGGAGGCATACGGAGGTTTGGCTTTTTTCCCCGGCCCCCAGCACAGAGGGCACGGGGTGCTGCTTGGGTCTAGTTTATTTTAATTTTATTTAAGTTATTCTCCTGAAGGTTACATTCAATGAAGAACTGCACACATAACATGAACGGTGAGTGAGAAGACGTAGCCGGCACGATACCTCCTGCCACGTGGGCTTTGAACTTCAGGACCGCATTTAATGGAAATATTTCTGCTACTGAAATAAGCGTTTGCTTCTGTCGCTGAGCTTGGTAAAATGTGACAGTCGCGTCACTGCTTTACACCCTGCTGTAAGATCCAGGCGAAAAGCACTTCAAAAATACTTCTGTACTCAGTGCTGATTAAATTGGTTGCCAGGTCTCGGCGATGTCGTGCCCAGCCCCTGCGTGAGGCCGTGCTGGGCAGCAGAACCGGCTGGCTTTGCTCAGCCAGGGCTTCTTGCGGAAAGCACCTACCGATGCTGCCGCCCACCCGAAAGGCTGCAGGGCACGGCCTGCGAGATGCTGTGAGGCCTCCCAACGCTTTAATACAGGTCTGCTTGATCACCCGCACAGCCGTGGAACAGGGGAGGCATTGAATGTTTTCCATATTAGCTGCCACATTCCTGTTTCAGACTCGGACCTGTTTGCCGTCTCCCTTCAACCGCTTGCTCGGGTGCAGAGCACTAGGAGGAGGCTGCATCTCCGGGCTCATCCGCGCACGGCGGCGAAGTGGGTTTTGCACTGCTGTAACACGAAGGAGTGCAGACATGTTGTTCTTGGTCCCCTTTCCCCTCCCAGTAAATAGAAAAACATAATGAGAAAGATGTATGATGAACCCACTAGCCGAGAGGAGGACGTCTGGCCTGCGTGCTTACCTCAAGCAGTTGCCCCGCCTGATGCCCGCCGAGCAGAACTCGTGCCCAGGTGCCGTTACCAACGCCGCTTCCTACTGCGCTGCCGGCTGCTTCCCAAGGGCAGGCTCCTGCCCTGCGCTCCCGCCTCTTCCCACTGCGCCCTCTCCACGCGTGCCCCTGAGGCTACGGCACGGCAGGCTGTTGTGAATTGTCTGAGTTATTACAATTGTTTTCCCTAAAAAATAATTTTTTAAAAGAAAATCTGAAAATGTGAGATCATATAAGAGAAACCGATAAATTTCTATTGATGCATAACAGGACGGTCAAAGTTCAGATTTTGCCTGCGTACCCGGTAAGGATTCTGGTGACCCACAAGAAATTCAAGATTTTAATGTCAGTATGACGCTGACGCCCAATGAAGTAACTTCTCTATGGCGAGACGGTGCGTGACATTAGATCATGTGCTGAAATATAAGGCAAGAGAGAAGCGTTTAAGGGAGAAGGTGCATGTATGGACTGATAAATGCAAACTGCATTAAGTGACGAATACAATCCAAATTCTTTAAAGAGGTCTTTAAACTAATTTGCTACATGAAAGGCCCTTTTAAACCAGTCGTCTTTTATGACTTTAACCATTTTAAATGAAAAATGCTCTTTACAACCTCGAACACTTTGCTTCACACCGCACATCTCATTATTCCTCCTAGTTTGAGGTTCAGGTTTATTCGAGTATTTTGTTACAGCATTTGAATTTTTGTGTGTTTACCATAGAGTTCCCGGCAGACCAGCTGTGGGCTGGTGGGTGCTCCTCGTCTCTTTGTGCCGACTGGAGCGGGACCAAAATAGGGCAGTGTGGCGTGGTGTGAGATCGACCCTACTGCTGCGACAGGGAAACGGTTGTCATCAGCGGCGCAGGGTCTGGTTGGAGGCCGGTGACTAGCGGTGTTCCCAGGGGTCGGTGCTGGGTCCAGCCCTGTCCAACACATTCATCAACGACCTGGATGAAGGCACAGAGCGCACCCTCAGCAGTTTGTGACGATACAAAGCTGGGGGGAGCGGCCGACT
>VZSC01007012.1:45203-147372 GCA_013398225.1 Steatornis caripensis | reverse complement strand
GAGGCGGGCGGCGGGGGAGGGGGAGCCTGAGCCTGAGCCTGAGCAGGGCGGACCGGCGCGGAGGACTCCTGTTTTCCGCTCGTTTCTCCCCAAAGCGTCCTCACGGAGCGCCGGTGCGGCAGACAATGGGCGGGTGGCCGCGCCGGAGTTAAGGCGGCCGGGCGCAACTTCAGGAGCGTGTATTATTATTATTATTATTATTTCCCTCCCTTGTGAGAAACGGGGAAGTTGGTGACTGGAAAGCCGAGAACCTGAAAATTCGCAGAATTACCCGAGAAATCGCTTGAGCTCCGTCCAGCGGGCAGGCTGCGGGTCCCGGAGAGCTGCGGAGGGGAAGGCGCCGCGTCCCGAGCGGCTCGGCGGCGGCTGCCGTGAGGGCGAGACGCTGGAGGAGCGGGGCTCTTGGAGGGGCTGTGAGCCAGCGGACGCTCGGCCCCCCGCGCCTGTGTGCCCACCTGCGGGACGCTCGGGTGGCCGGGGCGCCGCGGCGGTGCTGCCGGAGGGGTACCCCCGCTGTGGCGGAGGGGAAGGTGGCAGCGGGGGGCGGCCGTGCGGAAGGGTTTTCCTTGCATCGGGTGTTACGGAGGAGGATGGTGGAGCGTTACCGGCTTTGCGGCAGTTCTCCGTGAGCGATAACACTGTAAAAACTGAAATTAAAATCCCTTAAATCACCTGGGTGAGCGCTTTTTGTGACAGGTATTCAGTACGGTTAAGCTGTAACTCTTTTCTTTTTAACCAGCTCCGATAATTGCCTCAAAATACTTGGTGGAGGAGGAGAAGGCAAGAGGCGCTGCCTGCTGCCGTTGCGGTTCACAGATGCCCGAGTAGGCCCTGGATCAACTGCAGATCTTCCCCGAAACGACCCCCGCGCAGCAAAAACGGTTAAAGAAACTTTGCTGTGGCATTAGAGACGATGTTCCGCCGTTGATTTAAAAAGCTGTGTAGCAACACGAAGCAAAACACTGAGATCAATAGTTCTAGTGCCAGTGTTGGCAATGGGGTGCTCTGCGCGTGTGGTTCTGGACATGAGGCTTAAAGGATGCGCCCTGGCTCGTGTTCGTTAAGGCTTGGGCACAGATGACCAGGGGAGGCTGATTTAGAGGCTCGAGAGAAGCTGCAAGTGTTGTGTGCTTGAAACCCGGAAAACTTTAGAACGTGAAAAAAATTAAGGTTTTCACGCAAAGTGGTGATAGAGTGGATTTGTGAAAAGATAAACGGCAAAAGGAGTTAAGCTGCCTGCAACCAGTGGTGAATTTTGGTTAAAACTGAGGAAAAGTCGTTAATTGTAACTGATGAGGAAAACGATCATCTCGTGAACGGCTCGGGGGCCATGTCTTGTGCACGCACAAAGAGAGGTGTTTCGTGTTGTGGTGAAAAGGGACAGAATCGAATTGTGGCTCTGTCACAGGGGTGTCGTGCCCTTTTTGCTTAGTTCGTGGTAGCACCCAGAGATGGATTTTAAAGTAAATAAAGGTGAGGAGGAGGAGGAGGAGACTTCTCACCATACCAAACCCCAGGCTAATTGTGTTGGAGAAGGACTTAGTAGAAAACAGCTTATGTATGTCCCCGTTTGCTTTTCTATGAGCAAATAAATATACAACTAAGAAAAATAAAAATTGGGATTCATTTGTATAAAGTTGTCCTGTCTCTCTCCTAGGTGCTCGAAGCACTTGTGGCATTAGCTGTGCTGCAACCAAAAATAAGCAAGTGTGCAGAGCTGCTTACCGTTAAGGAGGCTTGCCCAGTTTTTTAATCATTTAGTCATACTTGTGTCTCTTTAACATGACATACAGTGTTCATTTCAGGAAAAAACTGTCGTTTCTGTTTTGGTTTTGTAGCAGCAGATCGGGTGTTTCCATTCTTCCTTTCTGATGGTAGTTTCCCAATATTTAAAGAAATGTTTTTCATGGTTTTATTCACGTAGCGGTCGTAGTCTCTGTGGCATCTGAGGTTGGGTAACCTCTCTGCAGCAACTTCAGCAGGTCCCATGGTAAATTCATATTATAGAAATACCAAGCACGTGTTAAACTTCTCTAACACCATCTAGAAGTTGGAAACGGGGAGATGGAGCCATGGGCACGTGTCGGATGAGCACACTCCAGACCGCCGCCGAGGACTCGGCAGTTTGCTGACGTGCAGTTGACTACAGTTTGGAAATGGCTTCTCCGCGTTGCTTCCCAGTACGAGCGCCAGAGGGATGGGTTCGGGGTTCTCTGGGGCTTTTAGATTTCACTGATCGTTTTTATTCTCTTTTTCAGGGAGGATTTCTCTTGTGAGGCGGTGTTAGATCTTTCCATAGAAATCATTACCTAATCCTGAGAAGTGTCCAGGTGGTCCCGTGCTGCTGGATCTGAGCTCCTGCGTGGCGGGACGGGCGGCACCTCGGAGCACTCGCTGCTCCTAGGTGGGTGCTCATCATCGTTCTGGCCTTAGGCTTGCGCGCGCTGGAGTCGCTGCATTAGGCCGTACGGCTGAGTTGACAAGCATGCCTGATAGGTTTCTTCTGACAGACAAAGATTAGGCATCCGTGCTGGTTTTGTTGGTCGTAGCATTTGGTAGTCTTGCTCACGTGGCGGTGTTGAAAGAGCAAAGAACTTACAATCGTTTGCTCTGTTCCTTTCCTTCTGAAAGCTTTTGGAGCCCGTCTGTTACAGCCCCATGTGTTACGCACCATTGGAGACCCTTGGATGCTGTTCGTGGAGTGCGTTGAGCCACCTGTATGTTCGCAGAATGCTGTTTGCGACTTCTCGTTAGATTGAGTTTCAGTTGTTTCCGTGCTTTCCGTTTGCCTGGGCAGCCCGACACCAACAGCTCCGAGCTCTGTCTGGAGAGGGTGGAGTTGATCTTACAGGCAAAAGGAAAGTAACTTAAAAAACAGGCAGCGGGGTTGTTTGAGTCCTCTGTGCGTGAAGACCGTGCGTTCTTTGATACGGCTGTTTGGTCTAATGAAATCCCGCACACCTCTACTACTGCTAGTCCTTTGCTGTAAAAAAAGAGCCTCAGTGCTCCACGCTTTCCTGGCTCCTCCATCGTTCTGTCATAGTACGTCTGTGTTACGTCCTCACGTCTTGGGTCCCTCCCGGATGAGGAGTTCTTGGCGTTGTTCTGCGTGTCACCCAGCAGCAGGACTGCAGGCAGTAGCAATAGCCAGTGTTGTAGATACCTGGCTGCTGTAAAGCCTGTCGGTATGGGAGATGGCCCTGTGGAGTTGGGGAAGGCCGGGAGAGGAGGAGGAGGAGGAGGGAGTTGCGTCGTGTGCTGATGGATGAAGAAGCTGAGAATCAGCAGGTGCCCAGGTAGCCACTCTGCTGCGTCAGGTGTCGGCCTGGCCAGACGCATGGCTTTGTGCAGGCAGTGCCGCAGGCTGAAGGAGGTGTTTTCTGTGCTGTGTGCCGTGCAGGCTTGCTTTCGATGGTGTGGGACAAAATGGTTCACTGGCTTGGTGGAGCAGATTGGCCCAAGCATGTTACACCTGTGCTAGATGAAGAGCACTGCCTGCGCCTCTGCTTCTAGGTGGTGATGTTGGTCGTGATCCCTGCGGCTGCATGTGGTTTAGGAGCTGCCTGCTTCAGGGACACCCTCTGTTCCCGAGCGCCTTTGCTGCAGCGGAAAGCAGCTAGGCTGGGTTTGCTGACAGGTTGTGAATGTAAACCGCCGAGGGCTGGAAGAACTCGCGTTTAACGACAGTTCTCTTAAGTATCTCATCTATTACGGGGGTGTTACAGAACCTAATGTTCAAGGCAAGGCAAGTCCTTTTGCACGAGTTTGTTCAACTAGAAATCTGTTCTGGGTTATTTATTACAGCTTTAGGTGAAGGAAGGTAAATTATTTATTTTCTCTGCAGTGGATGTTTTGTTAACAGTTCTTACAAGGTGCACCTGGTGTTGTAGGATGGGATCATGTGATCACTTGCTAAATAAAATAAGTGGGTTTGTATTTATTTTTCTACCCCATGTATATTTAAACTTTGAAACTTACTGCCCCAGGCATAGCTGAAGTAAATAACTTAGTAAAATCACAAAAGATTTTGTTATCTAGAAGTAGTTCATGCAGTTACTGCAGCAGCATAAAACGATGATGGGTGTTAATCAGGGTGCCTCGATGCACAGAATGAACTCGAGCTGGATTAAGAAATGCACTTGTCTGTTACATTGCAAAACTAAAAACCCTGTGTATGGGGAGATTTTACTCTCCTACCGGAGCGTTCAGCATTGTCCCTTTTAAAAATAGGACTGGTTTTGCATGGCAGCATCTAGTTCCTCTATTTTACGTAGGCTTATCACTAGTTGTGGCTGAATTTGGAAATTTGGGTGCAATTTTAAGGCGAAGATAATCCTAAAAATACAGTGCCGTTTGCGTTTGTATTATCACAGCAGAGGGAATTACTGAGGTTAATTGTACTGTGCACGGAATGATTTCCTTTAGCGTGCGGCGTTCAGATAGGAAAGAGGTGTGTAAGTTTTTCCAGTAACTACGTATTTAAGATTATTTCAAGTTTTCCTGAAGAGTTAGTCAACATTACAGCCTCAGATATCCTGGGAGATTGACCAGAGCAGCTATTGTGAATAAGCCATGCTAATACCTATACTTGAGTGTTTTCCCTTAAGGGTGCTCTATTCCAGAAAAAAAAAGGAAACCCAGATTGTTTAGAAATGATTTTATAGACCCCACAAGGCACGCTAATTGTTCTGGATAAAGTGTCCGTGTGGATGCTTTAGTGGGTATTGCTGCCTTAGAAGGAAAACAACCCAAACAAACCAAAACACCTACTTATTTTTAAGAAAAAAAGAGTTGTCGGTATGGAATGTGAAGAAGGTTTGAACTTAAGATGAAACTGTTAAAATCCTTCTTGTCTTCAGATTGAAATCGCTGTCATTTTAATCTTCCTTTCAGTGACATAGCCTTATTTATTCTTTAAGTTGAAAGCTGTTCAGAGAACTTAAGAAGCTTTTTTCGTTTTGAATCCATTTTATATCTTTCTTTAAGATTCTTTTCAAATGTCCGAGGCCACGCAGAGGTAGAAAGAGATGGCACACTTGTCCTGGTACTGATGCTGGGTTCGTCGCCTTGTGCTGTGGCGTGGTCCCACACTGATGATTAACACCAACTTCCAGAGCATCAGGAGCCTGGCCAGATGGTAAAGCGAGTCGGTTTTGCCTGTTGCCAGTCAGTGTTGTGTTCTTGATTCTTTGGCATGGCTAAATAAACTCCTCGTCTTACCGTTTCATGTCCATTTGTGCTCTGAGAAAAAGCCTGAGATTCAGAATGGAAAATATGTCAGAGTTTTAGTATGCCATTAAAACTTTCTGTTGACCTCAGAGAGTCTCTTGGGCCGTTGCAGTATCAATCACAGCTGCAAGAGTACTTTGCAACTATTTGTTAAAAGTACAGTCTCGATTCGTGTAGCAGATTTCCAAATGTGAAGTTTTATCTGCGGTTTTATCTTGCAGGGAAAATGTGCTAGAGGGTAGAAAGCTTGTATTTGGTGTGAATTAAAAGGGTTGAATTCTTACTCAAAAAAAGGAGGTTGCGTGGAAACTGAGGTTCGCCCTTAATTCCCACATGATACCTTCATGCTGACATCCCCAGGAAAAGCACTTGGCACAGTGCTCCGTTGCTACATGACAGGTTAGGCTCTGTGCTTAGGTACGCATGCCAAAAGTGCATCAGCTTCCTCGTTTCTGAGTCTTCTGTCCTCTTCTGGACTGCTGGCTGGGTAGTGGACAGGTTTTCTGTGGATGTCCATGCAACATCTAGGTCTACAAAGCCGACTTTGAAGCAGAATGGATGTTTCTCTTTTGATCAGCTCTTTGCTGTAGGCCTGAGCGTCACGGTTAGACACCTCTACGTTTACAGCGCCTGGGTGTGTTGTGTTTAAACTTGCTCGTTAGAAGACCCTAAGGTTTCAGGTCGAAAAAGTGTTTAACTGAGACATCGAGTCTAGTTGTGAAAAGCACTGATTACTCCAGTTTATGCAAATAGGAATTTAGGTATCATGAGTGCTTAGCTGGCCTGAATGTCGACGTTTTGGTGTGTCAGCTCAGAAGGAATGGAATTATTCTCCAAATCAGAGTATGCTTCAGAAAGTCCAAGTGTAAGAAACACGAAGTGTGGACAGTAACGTGGGAAGAGCTGGCCTACAAGTACGTTGTCTGGTACACTGGTATGTGGCAGTAAGTACAGATCGCAGAAGGGCGTTGTATATAAAGATCCTTTTAATTTCAGAGGGTTTTACCTCCGAAACGATTCAGATTTTGCCTCTGAGAGGATAAAATTTTATGGATATCAAGCACAATTCATGTTTAATTAAAAAAGAAAAAGTCGAAAAAGAGCATGAGTTAGCAAATGCTCTTCGTCAGCCTGAACGTTTAGCTCGACTGTGTCTGGTAAGCGGTCCTGCAAACACCCAGGTGCGCGTTAAGTTCAGTAGTAGTGGGATTGCGCCCGTAGTGGGTGCTGGCTTTCAATCAGAAAAGTTAAAGCAATGTCATGTTTCAGGCAATGAAAAAATCACTTCTGCAAGCAAACTGGGGCTTGGTTACCCACTGCTTTTTTCTTGTTGCTGAACAGCTCTGTAATGAAGGGAATGGATAAAAATGTCCTGAAAAAAAATTATCAAGGCAGTGTAACTACGTGTAGGGAGAAACTGGAGAAGAGAAAAAGTGTTCTAGAATCACTGTAAGGCTTTCTAAAACCAATCGTCTTTAATATTACTGTAATATATTTTCTTCTTTCTGATCGATAGACATTTTATAGTAGTAGTGCAGAGTATCTATGCCGAAAACTAAGCGTGTTTTCCTAGCCTGGATAGCTGTCTCCTATACGACAACCTCTCGTAATGCAAGCATGGGCTTCAGCTGAGGGGCAGTTTGTACAGTTGCACAAGGACTCTCAGTAAATACTTGGTGCTTGGAGCTGTGCAACTGCCACGAGTTTGGTGTCAGCTTTGGTCTGCGGTCGTCAGTTTGGGTTCCGCTTTGGGATCGCTGTGTGGGCAAGCGCAGAGGCTGCGAGAAGCCGCGCGCTGTGCGTGAGCGGTCTGCCGAGGCCACCGGCCTTTCGTCCGGCATGAACAGAACATCCTTTCACTGTCCGAACCAAACGATCTTTTTGCTCGCAGCTTTATTAGAAAAATTTTGTTGCACTTCAAAAATGGATATGAATGCTGGGTCGCAGCAAATATGAAATCCCACGGTTAGCGTTACACTCTTGCTACGGCATTATTCCACTGAACGAACCTCCATCAGCTAAGGGGCAGTAACTTCCTAGCTGTAACGACTTACCTTCCTGTTCGTCAGGAATTCGTGTATCTAAAATATTTTACAGTTCCTCAAAACATTTTATTAAAACATGGTTTGTGACATTAAAAGTATCATGTGAAGGTGTGCTGTAGCAGCGCTAGAGGCTTTTTTGCGGTACAGGCACTCCTTGAAGTCAGCTGGATTTTTCATAGTAACCATTTTGTGCGGCTTATCTGTGGCTGGGCACAGGTACCTCCATAATGTGGATGTATCTTAGAAACTCTTGTACTTCCTGTATTAGAAACTGTTATATTTGCTGAGTGATATAAATAGTAATTCCTTTCTAGATTTTTATTTGAAAACAGTAAGACTGCGTGCAGTCCGTTTTGGGGCAATATGCACAATCTATTTTAAGATGTTACCCAGCTGTTTGTTACATCTAAATACCCCCCGTATAGAATATATTGGCAATAGCAAGGTTTTTAACAAATTTCTCAAAGGCTGTCACGTGGACTCGTTCCTCAGGGGTCTGTCCCCTGCTCCACGTATGGCGGAGTAGCTCAGCCCCTTCTGAAGAGCGCTCTCCGAGGGACAGGGGTGTGCCTGTGACCATGCTTGCTGGGAGCGTGGTGTGGTGACTGTAACCTCAGCTTGTTCTGGTGCTTGGTGCTCTCCAAAGCTGGGATCCCGGCGCGGGGGCATCCAGGGTGCCGAGGGATGGTTTTCTCCTGGTCTTGTTGAGCGCAGGCCCCTTCTTGTTGAGCTCTCCTGGCCCGTTTGTAGAGCGGAGGGGGGAGGCTGACAGCATGTGAAGGATACCCGGCCAGCAGTCCACGCAGGAGTTCCTCTCTTCGCTTCCTCCCAGGCACATCCCCGAGAAACGATGGGTCCCGCCTTCTCCAGATGAGTCCTGATGTCTTAGTGATGTATTTACAGGCCTGAGCGGATGCGAGGACACAGAGTTTCACTGCGGTGTTTGTGTGCTAAGCTAACTGGTGTAGACCGTAATGGGATGTTCAGCGATTTTTAGTATTTTATCCGTTAGTTTTAGCATGCAGTTGAGACAAGCAGAAAGTTAAGCAAGAGTGTATTTTGACAGGAAAAAAAGCCACCGCAGAATTGTAAAAACAAAACTATTTTTAGATTTTGTATTTGCAATAGTTAATCTGATAATCTAGAACTATGTGAGAGCAGTTGGAGTTGTGGTTACCTTTATGTTTTTATTGAATCGCTTATGGATTTCATTGTGTCCTCCTCTCTTAGTGAAAAATACAGTACGTTTACTCTTAGGGAGAGTGTTTTTCTTTAAAGTTTTCATCTGGCAGACTGAAAGGATGTAACAAGCGAAAAAACAAGTGAGACATTTCTGTGAGGAGTCAGTAGTTGTGATTTTTTGTTGAACCTCCTGTTTCGCTGTTAACATCTCACAGAAATGTGAAAATTGGCAGCAACACTGTTCCTATGTCATGCGTGCCATTCATTGGTCTGGAAAAGCTGGGTTTGATAGGGCCAAATTATAATGATTAAAAAAACCCCCCACCCTAGTCAATACATACCCATTATTTTAAAAAATAATGTCTGCAGTATGTGTGGACAGCAGAGTGATCTGGTTGACCAGATCGCTTGGTTGACCATCTTTGGTTTTCGTGGGGTTTGCACGTGGAGCATGAATGATTGTGGTAGGCATTTGTTCTTGTTCGTGTGTGTAAAAATACGCTCATTAGAAGTGAGCCATGTGTTTGTGATTTACCCTTGCAGCTCGGATCAGTATTGTTACCGCTGCGGTGCGGAACAGGATCTCATTGTACATGCCTAGCGCTGGGCACCGCACAGCCCTCTGCCTTCTGATGCCAGATACAACAAAGGCTGCGAATGGTTTTCATTATGTTCTTGGATGAACGCGGAATAACGTGGGAGCACGTGAAACAGCAGTCATCATTATTCAGGAGTACAGTCCCCATAGCCAGAACGGAAGCAGTATTTCATCCCTTCTATTGAACATTTCACCAAAGGCTGTGGCTCGGGGTGGGAGGAAGAAGTGAAAGGGCTTAGACTTCTGTTGCTGTTTTGCCTGTGTCTGGACAAGGAGAGTGTCTCCTGGATCACCGTGCTATCCATTTGTGATTTTCTTTCTCTCACTTCACCATCTCTAGATCCCCTAAATGCAATTGCAGCAGTTGCTAAGGGATGTAAAACCAGAGTGTATCTAGTGTACTTTTAATTTTTTTTAGCTAAACCTTGCATTTTGTTGGCTGGAGTTAATTGGGGGCAGGACCACTTGAACATCTATCTCCTTACACGCTACTGTAGGTATAGCATGTGAACTCCTATCCGAGAAATACTTCTTGGGGCATTAAAGAATGCTGTTTGTGGTGAGGAATCCTGCTGGATACCTGAATGAATACTAATTAAGCAAAGAATGGTAAGCTTGTAGGGCTATGAAGTATTTTTGCCATGGTCACTTCAGAAATCAAAGTCCCAGAGGTACCACCGAAAGCAGCAAGACCCACAGGATGACCAGGTAACTAAGGCTGCTCTCCCACTGTGCATAACCTAGCTGGAAATCTAGCTCCATAGGCAACTTCTCAGCAATCTCGGCTCACACATCCCTGCCTGTTGTGTATGAAACACTAAAGCTTGTACTCTATCGTTTAGTTGCTGACTAGGGATTAATCATTCTAAAGGCTTGACTGATTTCTGGTCTGGAGACAAGGCCTCTCAGTTAAGCTTTACTATTGAAAGCCGTAAAGATGGTAGAGAGCATTAGAGAAGATCTGAGGAAGATGAGGATGCCGTTTCCTTACAGCTGAACATGGGACTTTTGTTTTAAAATGGGTGGGCTTTACCCTTGCTTAGATGGTTGGGGAGATCTCGAAACATTCAGGATTGTTCTGAGAAGATCCTGTGAATTCAGATTTTAGTGCCAAAATGGTGCTTGATGGTATTCTGAACTCTTAGGTAGATCATCAAACAACTTTTTTTTTGCATCAGAACGAACACATCAGCCAAACAAAAGCGCATCTACTCTTGAGGAAAATTCAACAAATCCACAAGTGAGTTGTCCCAGTAGTTTATTGTTTCATTATTGGGAAAATCAGATGTATTTCCAATCTAGGTTTGCTCATTTTCAGCTTCCAGGTGTTGTATCTTGTTATTTTGGTAGCTGAGTTGAAGAGCCCTCTTTCTCAGTCAGCTTTTTCCATCAGCATTTTGATGTCCTTCTGCTAAGAGAGTAATCAATCACCCTTAATTGTGAGATAACATAATTGCTCATTTGAGTTCTCCTGAGAAAGTAGTTGAACATTTCTTCTGCGGTCCAAGAAATATGCCTAATTTTCCAGTTCCATACAGGGACCTTTTCGTTTTTGACCATATTTCAGTGAATTTCAGACCCTGGCACAGGTTGCCCAGAGAAGCTGTGGACCCTCCCTCCCTGGAAATGTCCAGGTCCAGGCTGGATGGGGCTTTGAGCACCCTGGTCTGGTGGAAGGGGTCCCTGCCTGTGGTGGGGGTGTTGGAACGGGATGGTCTTTAAGGTCCCTTCTGAGCCAAACCATTCTGTGATTCTATGAATTTTTTTTCACCTGTCTTCCACCCAACAATAATGTTTCCCTTTTGGTTTGTCTATGTTTGCGGTAACTTACGAGGCATAACCAGCACATGTTTGTTACGTGCATGAAACTTATAAAAGAAGCCAAGTAAGGCTTGTCTAGTTATTTTTTAAGCAATTCTGTTCTGAAATTGGTTTTCTACCGTTTGAATTAGCTCATGAATAATAGCAGGAGGCTGTGCTCTTGAGTTTGTAGAAAGAAAAACCCTGTCCAATATGGTGAAACAGCACTGATACGTCGAAGTATGAGTATTTAAGAGAAGTTAAATCACTTGGCAGTGTGGGCTCGTGTTGGATTTAGTCACAACTGTTGTGTCGTAGCGTAGCTACAACCCAACAGCTCTCAGCGGCTGTTGGCTGCGAGAGCAGTTTGTCCTCAGTTCCGCAGGAAGCCTTGGTGTTTCTCAGTCAGGCTGAGCAGGTACGATGGCCCTAATGCCATACCCAACTGTCTGCGTTTCTCGGGTGTGAAATACTGTGGTAGGTGGGGAAAATTATTTACTGTTACTGGTACAAGGGTTCACATTCTCTGTTCAGTCTGCTCTGATGTTTAAGAGAAGGTAAAACTTTTATGATAAAACTTCAAAATACAGCAGGGCATTAAACAGTGCTTTAGGAGAATCATCCTTCCTGAGCCCTGCAAAAGGTGCGCAGGGACGGCGAAGGTGAAATGTCTCTGAAATTCTTGCTTAATTTGTAAGAGCCCTGTGTAAGCAATTCTGTAAGTTTCTAAAGAATTAAGAGAAATAACGTACTTAACTTCTTTAGGGCCTTCTTTATTCATTCAGAACAGAGCGTGTCGCCTGACGGACCGTGCCTTCTGGACTGACTTTGTCTTCCAGTTTACGCTTTATAAACAGTATCAGAAGTAGTGACCTTTTTTCATCCACAGCTGCGTCTCACCCTGCGGTATTATTCATAGCCTCCTGCAGTTTTACTCCCATGTCTTCAAGCGGTCCTAGATTACTAATGACGTCACCGTATCATCGAAACATGCCCATTTCTTCCACAGCACCTGGAGCTATCGTCTTCAGAGATCTTGGGGATGAGGTAATGAAAGCTGAGCAGTACTTGGATGAGAGGCCCACAGCATTGGTAAAACCAGTAATGCGGATTCAGTAAATAACGTGCTGCCTTTGGAGGGAGTATTGAACCAGTTACCCAGCGTCATGCTGAAAGGAGCTGCGCTGTTGAGCAGGTATCCTGCGCGGTGAGCAGGAGGCTGGTGGTGTGGCCACAGCAGTCGTTAGAGTGCTTTGTGGTCATTTGACTAGACTGGGTTTCGTGAATCTAAGTTCTGTTCAGCGCATTAGCCAAAAAATTTATTTTTGGGAAAAGTTACACATTTGTTTCTGCTTTGCTCGGTTCTTCAGCATTTTCATCTGTTGTCATAGTGCTCCTGATGTTCTGGTAGAAGTGCACAGTACGGTGCAGGCCTACGCTGATTTACTGCAGCTGTCTCTGTGTGTTTCGTACAATTGTGGCGCGATTAAAGTTGCTGTGTAAATTGTATAGTCGGAACTGTGTGTTAAATATTTGACATTTATGTTTTCAGACATACTGGGTAAACACAGAGGTGAATGCAGAGGACAGAGAGATGGGACTGCAAGGTTTCATTACTGGCTTTGCTCCTCCTTCCCTCCCAAGTTTTTGTTAAACCAGTTAACCTCTCTGTGGTTGGGTTTGGTTTAACTCTCTCTCGAGCATGCACATTAATTAATGCATTAATATTTCAAATGTAATAGGTCACACAATGAAGAGAATTATCTCTGGGAGAGAAAAGGGAGTGACAGTTCTCCTGGAAGACAGAGTCAGAAGGGGACCGGGGAGGTCTGGTAGCAGTGCCGTGGTCTGTGCGTGCTGGATTTCCCTTCCTGACGGCTGGCTGGCCGCTTGGGCTGCCTCCGAATCTGAGTTCGCGGTTACAGGCGTCCCCTTAGCTCCCTGCTGCCTGGCGCTGACTTACGCTGTGCAGCAAGGATGCATCAACGACCTTTGCAGAATTTCTGTGTGGTGGAAGCCCGGCAAACTTGTAATTGCATGGAGTCGCCTTCTGTTACTTGGTATCTTAAGAAAATTATTTCTTTAAGGCAGAAAGTGTGTCTCGAACATACTGCACTCCTTTGCAGCTTGGCAGCGGTACGGCATAGCAGGCAAGTGACAATCCACTGTGATTTTTCTGAGTGCGTGTCAGAATATTTAGCTCTCGTTATACGTCCTAGTTGAATCAACACATCTGTGTACAAGTTGTGGTTTCTGGCATGCTGCTATCAGAAGCTCAGGTAATGTCATTTGCTCACTCCTCTGGAGTTTTTTTTGGATTTCATTTAGGGTTTCATTTTTTCTCAGCAAAAGTTCCCTGATTTTACTTCTTATGTAACTCGAAGGTTTGGGTTTATCAGCTGTGTTTTCCTCCTGCATGTTCGCTGCTCACTGTAACTGCGAAAAAACGCGTGAGCTGATTCTACGGTGATGTGATTTTATTCTTTCGATTTTCAAGCTGAATGCAGTCCATTGTCCTTGTCGGGTACTGTGGGTATTCCATTCTAAAAATGCTGCAATTAAGTCATTGCTGAAGCTAAATTACTTCAATATTATTTGAAAGATACTCAAAAGGGCTGGAATAAGCAGTAGTTGGAGTCGTTCCTTTATGCTTCCAAAGTAAAGGACTGTAGGAAGTGATCAACTCAACACGTCAGTCGTAATCAGACATGCTGTTACCCTTTCTGTTAAAGAAATGACAAGCCAAGCCTTGAAGTTTTTGACTCGTCAAGCCTATGCTTTTTCTTGGGAGGCTTTCCTCAGGGAGGGGCTGCCAGTTTTTTGTGTTTGCTTCGGTTTTTGTTTGCTTTTTTAGTTCTTTTTTTTAGGAGGCAGAACAAGCACAGTCGTCTTTTTCTGCTTTGGTAAAAGGAAGGTTTTCACAGACGCTAAGTACTTGCTGCGGATGCTGTTCAGAATATTTTTTTTCTGCATTTTTGTGGTGGGAGTGTTGGCGAACGGTGTTAACAAGAAAAGTAGGCTTCAAGGAGGTGTTTCTGAACAGCGCTTAAACTGAATTTAGCAGCGAGCGGGAACATACTATGTTTTTAGAGGCCATCTGACTGCTGACAGTCACAGTCTAAACCTGCTGGCTGCTGCCGCTTTTTCTTTGTTCTTTCTGAATTTTGTGTTTCTTTGCATTCTCGAAGCTCCGAAATTCCGCTCAAAGCAGAGCTGTTTGCTTTAAATGCAGACCACGGCTGGCAGGGCTTGCTGCAGGGGAGGTCCAGCTGCACTGGCCCGCTGCCTTGCCACCAAAGCCGGTGGTGAAATGCCTGCGAGAGCGACAGGCTCCGTCCCAGGTCTTGCTCGTGCCACAGGTCTTCAAGAGGACAGAAATTTCACGGAAAATGTCACAGTCATTCAACGAATGATGGAGGATCTCAGGGGAAAGCCAGCTTGCGTGGACTGGAAGCGTTCAGTCTTTAGGTAAGGTTTTCCCTTCCAGGAGAGCAAGGCTGAACTCTACTTTTGTGTTGGTAGCCCACAAGCCGGGAAACAATATTAACACTTTATGTCATGTTTGTTAAAAGGGCACAAAAACAGGCTGGAGAAAAAGAGAAAATTGATCACTTCCCATATAATAACTTAAGTAGCTTTGGAAATAAGTGCCATTGGTAAACAGTTTGAATCTTCCTACTCTTTTTATATATGAGTTCCAGTAAATGCACTGTCTTGGTATGTGCAACATAATTTTCAAATTCTAATTGAAAACTTCTAATTTTAAAGCATAATGCTGAACATACATATGATGTTAATTGTGCTTAGGAATGCGTATGAGAATGAAAACAATACTTCATCTAAGACTTTGCGGAAGAGTAGCCGAATCTCAGCACCGTGCGCCAAGCGTTGTAGGCTGAGAGGCCCGGAGGCTCCAGGTGTGTGAACAATCAGAGCCATTCACTGTGTTTGTGGAGACATTTAATCTGCGCCTCAAAATGTAATGGGATTACGTTTTTTTACAGATCTTTGGTAAATGGAAATCTGCTTCATAAATCGTGTGCAGTGAGTGTTTGTCGATGTGCAGACGTCTGAATCAGCTGAAGCAAACAGCAATTTACAACGGCGTAACATTACACCCAGAACAATGTGCAATCTGGAGACCACATTCAGTTAATAATGACAGTAAATGTTACTGTGTATTTCAGGGTCTGTTACTCCTCCTCTGCTGTTCAAAATAATGTGCCGTGAAGAAATATTTAGGGGTCTCCTGTCAGTTTGGACCGAATTAGTTGTGAAAATGTGAAGTCAGCGGTTCCTAACACATTTGGAGTAATTTGAAAATAGACTAAAAATTACAGGAGACTGCGACGTGTGTCTCCTGTTGGAAACAAATTCACGTTTCCGTTATTGTTGACTAGCAGCGGCATCATAGGAAACTTAAACCAGTTTTAGACAGGTTGCTTTGAATGTTAATGCTTATATTTGATTTCAAATTTACTTTTAAACATTTTGTGCTCTTAAACGACACAAACCTGCATAAAAGTCTTGATGAGGAGAGAGGAGAAAAGTGCCCTCTTAAACGCATCTAGTTTGACTGCCAGAGTAAGACCATTATGGCCCGTGAATGCAACCTAATAGCCACTTCTGAAGCTTCTCTTTTGCTTTCCACTCAAGTCTACAGAGGGTATTACAAGACTGTATCTGTTCTGGCTGGCCGAGACAGGCTTTTGTAGCAATGTCAAAAAAGTAGCAAACAAAGAGATTAGAAAAAGAGAAGAGACATAGGAGTCAATTGGCACACTGGGGGATGACGAGTAGGAAGTTTCTATTTTAAGAGTTGCTTAGAGCTTCATTGAGATATTTTGTTTGCCCGTTTCAGCTGAATTAAAGTTGGTTGGGTGGGTTTTGTTTTTTTTTTTTTGTTTAAATAGGGAAATGTTGAAGGTGTAACTAGGGAAGTGCTGGTAGCAGCCGGTGGTGGGAGCGGTGGTCTTGGCTGCCAGGCAGGTCTGCTGCTGCTCGGATCGTGTTTGCCATCCCGGGCAGGATGCCACGAGTTGCCCAGAAAACGAGCTGGGAACACGGTTCCGTTTAAAATGCCGGGTTCAGTCAAATTCTGGTACTTACTGAGTTTATGAATTCTTTCTTCCGTGTATTCAGAGGAAGTTTGGGTCTGTCAAGTGTCTTGCCCAGAACCTTGGAAACTGCTGTCTGCTTCCTGCTGTTTCTTCGGTTTAGCTTACATTTCAATGTAGGCAAGCTTACCTTCCACAGCATTTGTGTGCTACTCTGAAAGTTTGTTTGAACTGCAACTTTACACGGCATGCATGACTTTCACGAGTGTTCGATACCGCCCTGCTTCCGCACGAGCAGCTACGAGGCCAGCAATTCCTTCTGGCTTTTGGTTGGGCCATCGCATCCTAGACAGCTTAGTAAATCCCACCACATGTCTTCCTAGGTTAGAAAGAGCGTGAACCTCTCTTCCCTCCTTGGGAAATGGAAATCCCCATCGCTGCAGTCGCATGTGCTGTCAAGCCGTGTTTCTCACATGAGTAAGCTCCGGTTCACCTCTATGCCATGAGAGTAACGCTGTGTGTTTGCTGAGTCAGGCTCCAAGACTTCATCCAAAAATACAGCTTAAAACAACAGTTTTGTAAAATGTAATGTTAATCTATAGCGAATTCACTTTATAGGAATTTCTTATCAAACCCCTGAGAGCTTGCGCCGCTGGAGTGCCTAATGGGCTGCTGGCGTCTGCAAGGTATGACGGCTTTGGATGAGATGCTGTTGTGAAAGCTGTAATGAACAACTTACTTCAACACGTGTTGATGGGGTGCATAGGTTTGTGCTCTAAAATTGCTGATGAACAGCAATAAACCCCAAACAACACAGTGCGTAGAAGGAATCCGCTCAGCGGCGGTGCCCTGGGACCCGTTTCAGTAAATAGAGGTTCTGTGGAAGTCAGGAGGGAGGAAAGGGGCCGCAGGATCAAGCCTTCTTGACTGATCCGTTGCCATCAACCAGTGATGTCGTACGGCTTGTAAAAGTGAAATCGATCCCTTTGCAGACCTTGAGGGAGACCAGTAGTACCAGTCAGCCAGTGGAGTGTGTACATTCAGGGTTGAATTACCAGGTGGAGTAAATCATTATCAGTCCACGGACATAAAAGACACCACTTCATTCTGTACCAGCCCAATGATAAGTCTGAATGCCTGATCCTAGGAAACTCATGTGCTTTATGCCGCTGGGTAGTACAAATATTACTACCATGTTTTTCTTTCTAAACGTGCAGGCGTGCTTTTTTCCCCTTTGTCATGTATGGTATCTGGGATGTGCCTCGTATCTGCTGTATCAAAGGAGAAGACGTACCATCTCCATGATGGCGATCTTCAGCAGTGAGAGAATGCACGCATTGTGTGGGCAGAAGGATCCCGTATTGTCACACTGGTTAGTTATTGTTGAGGTGAGTTGGCCAGAGTCGCAGGGAACTGCACAGGAAAGACGTTCAGATCGTAGTACGGATGTACACGTATGCATATAAAGCCGATTTACCATCTTGAAATAGGAATAAAATGTGATAAAGCTGCAATTAGATCATTTGAAGTTTGGGGTTAATCTTTTGTAAAATGTATTTGAAGTGCTGAAAGCTAATGAAGTAAAGGTGCAAGAGCAGGTTACGCAACTCAACAACAGAAATAGTTGAGAGTGGTTTTGGGCGTTCCGTTAATAATTTATCGTTCTTAAATTGTATTGTTGCTGGTTTTAATAGAATAAGTTCTTCATGAATATGACAGTGAAAATCACGCCCTTTCCTTCTTCCCTCCTTGGGATACTGTCGGTTCACTGCTGGAGTTTCCCCCGTGAGCATTACAGATGGCTCAGATTGTTTGCCATGCAAAATAGAGCATGAAGAGGTAATGTCAGTATACTATCAGGGCTGCTGTGTGTTTATAAATATATATATATATATAAAAAGAATCCATAAAAGTGCTACTGTGAATGAAAAGAAGAAACCAGCCAAATGCTGGTGTGTACTTTTAGTGAGACCTTAGCCTATGCAAATTACAGTTACGAGTTACCTCAGATTTAAAAATAAGTTAAATAAATGGACGTCGCAATTAAAGCAAATCAAACACACGCAGTACTCAAAACTGTATTTATGCATACTTTGGTACAAGTGGTTATTGTTGTGCAAAGTTAATGATGTTGCGTGGGGCTTAGTTGCTGTTTAGTTTATTTGTAACCTGTTTATTTACATTTATCTGTAGTTTAGTCGTGTACGTGTATCACCCATCTCCAGTATGCTCTTGCATAACGCGTGGCTTCGTATGTGATGCGCAGAATGACCGGACCCTTGGTGCGGTGGATGGGTAGTTGGAACGGTTACGTCAAACTCTGCCCTCCTAAAATAGTAATTTTCTCTGCATATTACAGTGCACAGGGGCTGCTGGAGAGTTGAGTGTTTGTTTGCTGGATTGGCAAAGTAAAGCGGTCCCTTTTCTGGGGCCGTATTTGTGCACAAATGCTTGTTAAGATAGCGCTGTGGTCTCGGCGAGGAGGAAGTGCTTTGGGAGCCTCTTGAATGGTTTCAGCAGAGCTGCTATGACAGGGCTCAGTTGTTTTATTTTAAAGTATTTATGTAGCCTCAGTAACTGAAGTACTAAAACTTAGACTTGGTGGACCTCCCATGTAGGTGTTTAATCCAGAAGATCGAGTGCCAGCGTAACGTCGGGATGCAAATTAGTCATACATTGCTCTATATAAACGAGCCCTCAGACTGGTGTGCAGGAAGGCAAAGACATCGTTTCATTCCAGTAAACTTAAAACCATCCGATTCAAATGATTTCCCCTCCTCAAAGCTTGATTATTTTCAAACCCACCTCTACCAACGTAAGTGCAGATGGGCTGAAATCCAAACCCAGTTTGTTACCTGTGCACAGGAAAATCATCTGAACTCTCTTTTAGCAGTGGGAGAAAGCCATGTTTCTCCTCTGATTCTTGATTCAAACAGTACGGAGGTTTTCTCTTAAACTATCCACAGAAATTGAAACTTATGCCCCAAAAGAAAACAAGAGTGAGAAAGATCAGCCGGAGGCACAGCTTCACTCTCCTGAAAACGTGGATGTTGAAAATCATGGACAAGCACGGCAGGTTTTCATACACCAAGGTTTGTTGGACATTTTTTAGCTGTGCCCAGGGAGCAAGTACGTACCCACGTGTGCTCGCAGCCACCCGGGCAGGTCCTTCTCTTTCCTTCCTCCTCGTCCATACCCACAGCTTGCAATCCAGAAAGAGTAAGATGTATTTAAAATCCGGTAGCGATGCTTTCTGTGTAGGCAGCCAGAGTGGAGTGGTGGCACTTGAGGTGGGGTGGCTGCGCAACGCAGCTGCTGGCGTTGCAGAGCGCGCGTCTTCTTGCCCAGCCGAGGCGCGGGCTTTCTGCCGGCTGCAGGAGCATCTGCTGGCCCCTTTGCAGCCATGGGAAGGGTGCTGGAAGGGTTTGTGCGCGTATGGCAGGGAGTGGGGATAGGAAATGGAACAAGTGGAAGGAAAAAGGTATGGGCTCGGCTTTTAATGGCTGCAGCTTGCTACAGCTGACTTTAGTGCAGCCAGGCCGGTTTACGTTAGCTGAAGGTGTGAGCCACGTGTCTTTCAAAGGCAACAAGTGTTTAGAGAAGAGAGAGAATGCAGGTTCTTCAGTGCAAACAGTTGGATTTGTTTGTCTGAACTTCCTGTTAAGTTCTTTTGGTCTTCAGGCTGCAAAATTACTTGCTCTCAACGAGTCGTATCTGAGGGCTGGCAGTGCAGATGTGCACAAGGGATGGGACCGAGCAACTTAAGCACGGGTCTCTTGCTTGCTGCTGGAAGGACAGGAATGTGAAATAGCTTTTGCACATGGTAATGGTCTTGTTGTTAATCGTTCTAACATACTTGGTTTGCATAAGGGAGATTGTTTTTATAAATAAATAGCACGGCATTATCGTTCAGTGTTTTGGCTGGCGAGTATCTTAAAGCATATTTTTAGAATTTTATTTTCAGCTATCTGGCGTTTGCCTTTAAATTCACGTTGGTCTCTTAATCACTAGGCAGAGCCAATCAACTGGAAATTTTCCTGCTGTTTACCGAAGCTGGGAAGTTACTTTGAGACACATCGCGGAGTACTAATGGAAACCTTCCAGCCTGCTAAGGTCTAATGCCCATCCTGCGAGGCTGGCAGCGTGTCAGCCCAAAGCTGGAGTAAATGCTTACCCCACGAGCACCGAAACAGGCGTCTCCAACGACAGTGTGTGCCGTATCCCTGTTGTGCTCATCCAGCTGAGCCGTGTCGTGGTCAGGTTTAGCTCTGGTACGGTCGCAGTGCAAGAGAACAGTGTCGCTCTGAGTACTACGGCTCTTGGAGGACAAGTTACAAAATGAAAAATTACTGAGGCATCTACCAAATTGCAGATGTGAGTTTATAATAGGCCTGCGTTACAGATATTTTAGTAAGTTGTGGCTATTGCGTGGCTATTTTTACTGTGGGGACAGGGCACTGTTGCAGTAGTGCTTGCAGTAATGCTCCCATTGTAAGGAGAACGAAAAGGCAGGGTCGCAGCAAGACTGCAGTTGATTTGTAAGGTTTTTACATAAGGGTTGATTTCCTGATGTGTATGTGCTTATTTTTAAAAATTGATTCCTAAAATCATAGGTGGCGAGAAGTAAGGAATACATTTTACAGGGTGGTGCTTAAGTTGTTTTATATTGCAGTGCTGCATTACAGGGGAAGTGAATTAGTTCGGCTGGCTCAGCTGAACCCAGCTCCCGCTCCTCTTTTCGTGTTTTTAGCCCAGCTTTTGGAGTCCCTTCTGCCTCATGTCCTTGAGGGCAACCTCGGGGCTCTCTCAGGAAGGTGGCCTGCCTACTCAACAGCTCACGAGGTGGCAACCCTGGTAGAGATGCTTTTCATCTTCGAATCCTAGGGACGGTGAAGAAAGCCTGAAATCAAGCATCATTCCCAATCGCGTCTGCTGCTATGGTGGGCTGGTGTCTTCCAGGTCTCACTCAGACTGGTCTTCCACTGGAGTTGGGCATGGTCGTCTGTGGGGTCTTGCGTACATCGTGGCTAGATAGCTGGAGGTGCCCATCCTCCTCACCCATCGTGGATGTGTGACGTGTTATATTAAACCTTGAGACTGTGACCTTGGTCTGTGGGGTCTCAAGAAACTGAACGGTGTGGTATTGCTGATTTGGGGTTTCTGGCTTTCAGCCTTGGAAAATACGTTTGTCGCTGGCACGTACCAGTTCTAGGTAGGCCACTTAGCAGTATGATGCTGGCAGAGATTTGGTTGTGCAGTTAACTTTAGATTGCTGTGATCTAGAAACTTTATTTATTTCCGTTTGATGGATTTCCTTTTTTCCAAGATATATAATACTTCATTTATACAACAAGAGCGGTTTGTTTTTGCTGAGGAACAAAAGCGGCTTGCTAATAATAGACACTTTTCTAAAGCAGTTTTGACCTGTACTCACACAGAAGGTGTCGTATTAACGAAAACAAATGAAGCTAAATCGCAGTGCTTCTTTGAGAGAGCAGTTTATGCTGGTTTTGTTACGTGGCTGTAACACAACGGTATTTTGACATTAACTTTCATATGGGCTGCATCCTGCAGTTTTTTATGAAGCAGCGGTAAATAGCTGAGGTAATACATTGGGTGAAGAAGAAGAGCTGAGGCACTAATATCACGGAATTCTGCTGTTCATACAATTAAAGCAAGGATGCGTTTTTTTCTCCAAGACGATTCCATTTCCTGCCCTCTTCTGCACTGGGCAGAATTCAGCCTATGGTTCACGTGTACATGAAAATGAGTATATTGCTGTTATTTTTTGTTTACTGCCTCACTTGACTCTCAGGATCTGTTAGAGAGCACACTTCATCACTTGATTATTTGCAGCTGATAAATAACGACTTGTTTTGATCAGCCCAGCCCCTAATTTTGTATAGAAGTTTTGGAGTGTGTGTGGAGATAGACAGGGGATTTGTAGCTATCTGGAGAGTTGCCTACATAGCCTGGTAGTGAGCTGGAAGCCTGAGGGAGGAAAGGTAAAGGATAATTTTATACGTGAGTCCACTTTTGATTTATTGCCACTAAAACAACAGAGAGTTTAAATCCAGACTCAGCTCCAGGGCCAGTACTCAGGTTGCAAGTGCTCTTTACTCACGTAAAGCTCTCGGCAACTTCAGTGGGAAAACTCCAGTATTTACCCCATTTGTTTTTTTGATCTCAGCCATGAAGAAACGTAGGGCAAGGAGTTTTCTGTTGACAAGAGACTTCTGCTAGGAGTGTCCTGTGAGGGTGGCAGGTCTGAAGGCACCATGCCTGTAAGGTGAACGCCAGGTTAGTCCGCGCGGTAAACTGGTAACAACCACCAAAGCTACGTACTTCGTTAGAGAGTGTGAGGCTGCTGCTTCCCTTAAGACAAAGCAGAAGGGGTTAGCTGTCGTTTGAAATGGCTGCCTTTCCGTGAAATGACCTGTCCTTCATAGAGGCCCAGTCTCTCCTTCTCCATGCACAACAAACACTCTTCAGATTCCAGAGCAGAATGCTCTACTTCAAGCATATTTACTCTCTCAGAAGTATTTTCTCATGTGACTTCCTATGCTCCTTTCTGCTCTGTTATTCTTGGGAGCGGAGTTGCTGTTGCTCAAGCTCAACGTGCATAGCAGGATGTAGTTTAAAGTCTTGCGTTGCAAATGTCCATGGTTTCTGCTGATTGTAGGTCACAAATGAGGAATACGTACTGAAATGTGAGAAGACCTTTATGAGACCCTAGAAATACGTGCACTGTTTCCTGTTTAGAGTCTTGCATCTAGTATTCAACTGAGGTTGAGGTCTGCTGCGCTAAGTGTTGTTGGAGTCTAGACGGAAGTCTCTCCTCAACAGTGCCTATCATCTGTAAGATAGAACCAAAATAGAAGATGTTAACATCGTTTTATGAAAACGACTTATGCACATTAATGCGGGTCTCCAGAGTACCTGCCCATTTTGGTGTGGATGAGACCATTTTTTTCTTCCGTGGTGTTCTTTTCCTCTATCTGTGTTTGCTGGGAGAGTATATGCGTCACCGCTGCCAACAAGAACCACTTGATCAATGGGTAGGAGACAAAGGCAAACATGTTTTGGTTATATGTATATGTAGAGATGACGAAACCTAGATTTGAACAGCATGTACCTCGTGTGTAAACAAGTAGGCCAGGCCTGTTTAGAAGCAAATTTATTCATGTTGACAGAGGAGACACAACTTGGTGCCAGCAGAAGTGAACAGAAACGCTTTGGTGCTTTCCAGACTGGGAGAACGTTTGCATCCCATGGGATGCTCGTGGGCAAGCATTAAGCTCTTTTACCTGAACAAACTGAAGTAAGCTGCGGAGACACACATGGAAATCGAGTTCCTTACTGCTTTAATCCTAGGTATCGCAGTGCTTGGTGGCTTCTCTAAGATCTTGATCGGGACTGGAAGGGACAAATTTAGGTGGAGAAGACCCATCCTTATGTTGTGGTTTTGGAAGCTGATTTAGTGATTGTGAAAGCAAGTTTGATTGATAAAGGTTGTATTTCACTACCTTTTCTGTCTTTAACACACAGAAGCTCTCCGAGAGAACAAATACATTTGCAGAGATTTCAGCCTTTTTTCGCTATTACAGGTACAGTATTGGTGGGGTTTTCATGCTATATTCCTCTGTGTTACTTCACCTAAATTTTAAAAGATGTGAAAAGTTACATCGGAGAACACTTACGAAGAGCGACCGCGTTAGGCGTTCATTCTTTTGCTGATCTGTGGGCCCGTTATCTAAGATTTTAGGAAATACTGACCTGTTTGTTTTGGTGGAAAATTCCTACTGGTCTAATGGAGTTTGGATCTGACCACTTTTGGTTATTTAAAAGGTCGTTCAGCTTTTCCTTCCTGGTTCCGGTCACGTTGCTGTTATTGAGGTTATTGCATCTGTCTCTTCCAACTACTGGGTCAAGAGACCTGCGTGAGTCCCTGCGTGGAGGGGCTGCTGTGTTGGTCACAGAGCTGAGTGCCACTGGGATGGAGAGGAGAGTTTTGGGGAAGGGACCATGCGCTGCACCTGGGTATCACCAAAGCGCATGTGCAAACGGAGGTAGGAGTTGTGCAGCCCACTCATGTTGGTTTACTTTTGCATTCTCCTGCAGAGTGCCAGAAAAAGGACGGTTCAGGTATATATTTTGAATGTTGTATCTCCTTCATATTTTGTAACAGGAGAACTTAGATGTTGTCACGCTGAGTCACACCGGTGTCTTGGCTGGTGTCTGTTTTGCGGTCATTAGCTGACACCTGGCACATCAGTTGAAGATGAAATGGAAAACCATTTTGTATGTAAAGAACAGAAGGTAACTGGTGAAAGGAACGGGAGAGAGAAAGCAAGAACAGAGAAAAAACATATGTGCAAACCAATTCTTTTTTCACACCTGCAGGCTATCAGCTTACCCCTTAAAGCGGGGCGCTTCGTTGCCCTCGTCAGCATCTTTTGTTGCACACCTCGGATGCAATGCGGTGCTGTTGAACGCAGGCGTAATGGTGTGGTCTGCCAGCCAGCATTGGGCTTTGTAACCTTCCGCAGCTACCAGGTCATGGTGAGCACTTCTAGGCTCCCTGCAATTTCCTTATGTCCACATAGACTGGGAAAAAAATGCAGGTTTTATTACTGTGTGTGGCCAGATTCTTTTGTGGACCGGTGCCGCTTCTTTCAGTTGAGTTACACAAGGAATAAATAGAAAAACAAGAGGATGATTTTAGGAGGAGGGCTATTTTTGTGGGTTTTGTTAAATGTACTTCTTGACCTTTTGGTTTTAACTTGCTCTGTCCTTGCAGTTGTTTCCTTGAGTTTTGTTTTGTTCCTGCTTTTTACCATGGCCTCTTTCTCTGGTTCCTTCCCTCTTGGCTTATTTCCCGTCTGTTTTTGGGAAATCCAGTAAGGAGAAGGGGCAGAACAAGAATCAGAACAGCTGTAATCACACAGGGCCCAGCAGCATCTCCGCCAAGCAGGCTGCGTTTGGCGGAGCCCCGTTTTCAGCAGTGAATCCTTGGCACGGGAACAGGTTCTCTCCACTGATGTCCTGCGCCGAGTGCGAGTACTGCGCATGGCAGAGGGTGGAGGGCTCGACCTAGGCTGAACTGCCAGAAGACAAGGCGAGAGGGCAACAGTTAAGCAAAGAAACTCGAGGACAAACTTTGTAACTAGGGCATGGATTTGGAAACGAAACTGTGAAATAGTAAGATCTAAATTCTAATCCCAGCTGTATTTGGATGAGTCTCTTGATTTCTATTAGCATGGTCCTACGTGGCAGCCTGATGTGGCTGAGAACAGAATCAGGCTTTGATTATCCAATTGTCACGGGAAGATGATGAGTTTTGGATATAGATAGGAATGTTCTGCTGTGCAAAAAATTCCGTAAGCTGTTCTCCCCGTGTTGTCTCTGGTAAAGGTGACCTCTTCAAGGTGTTGCCTTTATTGTCACCCAGATGACAAACATTGCAGTCAGCTGAAATTGTGTGACTAAACATCGGGGTCAGTCTCTAAGCCTTTAGTTCTTTAAAATTCCATGACAGTGAGGTGAAATAGAATTTTGATTTGATGTAAGATAACAAGAGGCTCATCTGGCACTTCTTACCCCCACCCCCGATTTAGAAACCTTCTTTCCCAACAGAATTTATTTGTGGTTGGTCTGTTCTTACGAGAGTGTTGTCTTTCAGCAGGAGGAATTGGGAGAGCTGGACTTGCTTCTGAAGTCTGCCATGGATTTTCTGCATGACTCAGTGAGCCCCGCTGAGCGACTTTTGTATTCAAAGACTAAAACTTGACTAGTCTGCAACTGCAGATGGTCTGGCCTAAAATGGCAAACACAGATGGCTTGGTGCACTGCTGAGGTATCTCCATGGGACAACACAAAAGATGCTCTAGGAATGAATTGGCCCTTGGCTTGAAGTTGTAACCTTTCCAGTATACTTACGTCTGCATTAGCTGGTACCTCCTCAAGGGTGGTGTGTCTCATTAGCGTGTCCTCAATGAGCTTCTCTTCCTACCGAAACAAAATAATCTACAAGTGCTGTAAGCTGGGCAGCTTCTCATCAAAATTGTGACACTACATTTTGCTTCCCCAAATCACAACTGTATTCGTTGTATGCAGCGCCGTATTTCGAGTTTCTTTGTTTTCCTTTCTTCCTTTACTGCTGTCAACGGCAAAAAGTTACACAGTAAACTCAATATAGTAGCTAATGGAAGATGTCATACCCCAGAGCGTATGGAAAAATGTCAGCTGGGAAGAGCAGTCTGTGGTGTATTTCCTTGGTCTGTACGTTGCCTTAGTGAGAAGAGGTTGTTGGAAAATATAATTCATTTTAAACTAAAGAGTAAGCCTCCTTTGAATTATGTCTTAATAAAAAAGAGAACATCTTGGATAGTCTTTGATTTAGACGCACTGCATTTTAAATGTGTCCTAATTATAGTGCTTATCACTTAGCGTTAATTTAACAAGTATCCTCATTTATACGGACAGGTTTGGCAAATAGGAATTAATGCCATTAAAACCCGCGAGCCTCCCAAAAGAAAAAATCAAAAGATCTAGGAAGAAAACGTAATCTTATTATTTATAACAAGGCAAAACACAACATGACCAGCCTTACATTTTTGTACTTGGCTCCGGGGCCCTTAGCACACACCGTTTGGAAAGGACCAGTGCCGTGCTGCAAGCAGCTGTTGCCTGCCCGGCATCGCCCTTGCTGAAGAGGACTTTCAGTCTAAGGTTCCAGTCTTGCAGGTGGACCCTTGGCTTTATTTTGGTCTCAGTTGTCTGGATCGAGACTAGACCTCCTGTAATCAGCTCCAGAAGTGACCACAGTGGTTCATCAAGGCTCAAAAATAAAGACTGAAGGAAGACATCATTGTTCTCTTGGTGGATCTGGAAAAGTGTTGATGATGCACGTCTCTGCTTTTATCATTTAATTGTATGCTGATATCAGAACTGCTTGGTTTTAAGAAACACTAGCGGTCAGATTTTTTCTGTAGGCATTGATTTCAACACACGTGGAAGGCAGATGGTCCGCTCCCTGCTTCAAAACCTTTGTCGTCCTGAACTGCGTTTCAGTGAACTTACAGGAATTCAGGTGATGGCAATGACAGGTATTTACGAGCCAAAAAGACCTAACGGTAGCGTAGACCTAGACAAACCCCTGTGACCTTCACAAATCATTCTCTTACAGGAGGCTTAGGGTGTGGTAATCGTCACAGCCAACCCATCCTATGGGCTTCAATGGGGTGTGATTGACACCGCAGTGGCTAAGCTTTCCATCTCGCCCAGCCTGGTTGAATTACTGTACTGCAGACTCATTTTTCTCCCTAAATGTGACGGTGATCTGCAATATTTAGCCCCTTCTTACTGAGCACAGCGAGGCGAACTTTCATCATCCTTATCCAAAACCCATTGTACAGTTATTTCAGGGGTAGGGGAGCACAGCTGAGCTTTAAACAAAGACGTAAGCATTGCTGTTTGGAGAGTTATGCCTCGTACAAGTGCTTCTTGGTACAAAGATGCTGTAATTGAAAGCCCAGATTGTGCAAAATTTTCTTGCAGAACTATGTTTCAGCTTCTTTGAAATCAGCAATGAGTGTGTGCTGAAGGACTGCTTGTCTCGGGAACTGGTTTATCAATAACTGATGTATCTGATGCTTTACTGTTAGATCTCCTCCATCTGCCACTTCTGCTGTGTGCTCTCTACGCCTAGACTGCACCGAACGTTCACGTTAAGCTATGAGCATTGCGTCTTGCTAATATTTACAATCCTACTGACTAAAAATGAGAGGCTAGTACATGGATCTCGTATCTTCTGCCTCCAAGTCTTGTCAGCGGCGCAGCTGGAGTGGCTGTGAGTAGTCGTGTCCCTAGATGGGTCACAGCGAACGGTTTAATGGCTGTCATCTACGTGTATAATCTTAGACTCTTTGGTTCCTTTCAAATACGGTAGCCTCTGAGCATCTCCCAGATAAAATCAATAGTAAATCTCCGGTGAACTTCGTGGAGTCTACTTAGGCTCAATACCGTGCTTACATGAAAACGTTCTTTGTGCCTTTCTGTGTAGGTTTGTACGTGTATGGACGTGTCTGTGTCCCCAGTGGTGCGTAGGTATAGAAGGCGTTTGTCGGGGGGGTTTTTTCAGTTCTGGGAGGATAGGTGATAATTTCAACAAGTTCCACTATTGATGTCACAGGATCCAAATTTACAGAGTTTTATTCTGGAAACTAAAGTGCCTTGTAGTGAATTAAAAAAAGAATATTAAAGTGATGCAAGTTAATCAGAAGCTAAACTGAAGGGAGAAGTTTGTTTGAATATTGGTATGACAAAAGGGACTGTGAGATCGAACTTCCTCTGTGACCCCGGAAAAAGGGATTTGAGACAGAATAAAACATCCAGTCATGAGAAGACCTGGGGTAGATCTGCGTAAATTTGAGAAACAGGCTTAGGATTACCGGCATGCTTTTAACTTGTCTCAATACAGATGTTTTTCCCTTTTTTATTTCATTGTTCTTATTTAGGTTTCTTTCTATTGATAAGACGTAAGCAGATCCGAATTCAGCTCCCACATGCATAGAAGAAGATGGACTCTAAGAGCAGAAATTAGCTCAAATCGTTAAAAATTTTGTGGGAACTTATATTTTGCAAGGCATTTTAAGCTGACGCCTTTTTGGTAATCGGCAATGTTTCTGTGGTACCACAACATTGGGTGTCAGCCTCTAGAAGACAGAGCCCAGTTAGGAAGTGCGCATGTCAAATTCTTCATGTGAATTGCCGTTTACGTTACTGGATCAGGAAATGTGCAGTAAAGATGGTTTCACAGATTATTTATGTTAATATTTTGTCCTCTACATGGGCTTCCTGTCTCTCTGGTACTGTTTTCATTTTGTAAATTTACATGTTTTGCTTAAGCAAGAGTGAGAGTGAGATTACATCTCCGCTTGTCGCATGACCTATTTATTGTTGCTTCAGAAAAGCGGAATTGTGTCTCTGCCTCTGAGCTTCTCACGGAGCGCAAAACTAAGGAACTGCTCAGGTATTCCGTAGCCGGGGATGACAGCCAAGGTTGTGACTCAGTTCCTTGCTGCTGGTTCCTAATATCAAAGCCAGTTGCATTGAAGAAGTTACCTGAATCCAACGGACTTGGGGCTTCGGAGTCAGTGCGGGCTGTGCAGCGAAATGATTTGTTGGCGTGCACACCTGGGCAAAGACCACCACCGTTCCCTTGGTGAATTTCTTGCCTTTTTTAAGGGAATGCTTGGAAAATTGAAGCGGTAGTTAGTGACCTGTAGTATGTTGAAATGAGGGCGGAGACACCTGTGACAGGACATTGAGCTTTATGTTCAGTCAATGGCTTCGCCTGCTGCTCATGGTAGATTGTTGTTTCTCTGGAAGGGCATCCACAGTGTTCGTATTGCTGCCTGCAATTTAATGAACACCCGTCTTCAAAAACCTGTTATTTTCCTGATTAAATGCTGGGGTTCTTGGGTGCTATGGGGAAGGGAATGGGTTTAGCCTCTGGAAATCTAGAAACTTGCCCGTGTCTCCAAGAGTACAAACTTCTCTGAGCGTGGACCCTCAGGAGTGGCTTCAGTCCATCCGCACTAAAGCCAGGCTGCAGCATATGTGAGCTCACCAGCAGCGGTTTTAGGTTGGTGGGGCTGAGTACAGGCGGGAGCAGCAAGCAGCACAGGCTTCACCATCGCCTGGAGCCCTGTGCAGCTGCGCGGGGTGCTAGCTCAGTTTGGTACCCGCTTGCAATGGAGTCATAGCCTCCGTTATCGTCAGGGCTGCCAAAGCTGAGCTTAAGCATTTCAGTGAATACCTAGTGATTCTTTGAACTCCTTACTTTTCAGAATAACTTCAAAGTCTGGTGGATTTGGAACAGTTATGTTGAACACGTTCAGTATTCAAAATTAAATGGATCCTGGTTGGTTTGACCAAATTGTATCAGATGAGAAGTGGGTCGGCATTGATTTATTAATAATTACTTTTAATAATTGTATGAATAAGGGAGAAGTCACTGAGTTATCAGAATTCTTCGACAGCTGTACTAATTCAGCTTCAGAGGAGGCTGTGGGAGAGTAACCCAAGACACCCTGGCGCGTCCCAATGCACCCTTGAAAAAGAAGAGGCAAGCCGTTTGCTCAAAGGATCCTTCTCTTCTCTCAGGCCGTAGTTTTCTAGCTGAGGACTTAGAGATCAAAAGAACTTTAAACCCATTGAAACACCTTCTTAAGAGTGGAACGGCGCTGACTTTCAAGTTACACATGAAGAAAGCTTCTTTCAGAGTACTCTAGGGTAGGAAGAGTTAGGAGAAACATAGGTGTACGGTCAGTTTGGAGGGAGGTTTATTTTAAACAAACAGTCCTTGCTTTCAGGAGGATATTTGGCCACTGCTTACAGATTGTCGTTGCTCCTGGAGGGAACAGAATTGCAGGTCTGAGTGTGCACGAGGCCAACTGAGCTAATTATGGCTCGCAGGGCAGTGCTGCCAAAGCGCTGGGGCTGAGTGTGGTGCCAGGCTCTTGTGCTGCCTTGGGTACTGCGAGCGGCGCAGCTGCGGAAGTGCCAGGTGCAGGTTTACCGAAGAGAGAAGCAGGCTGCGGTTTCCCCCTTTCTTCCTTCCACCCGTGCTTTGTGGTGCAGTGACAACGATCTGGCTGCTCCGCCTCCCCGAGAGCGTGAACGTTAGGGCAGAGTTTGCCCTGGGGTGCAGCGCGCCCTGGTGCGACGGGCCTGGTCGAGGAGGTTATGTGAGCGTTTGCTAATGGAGCTGTATTGTTCTAGCACTTCAACAAGCCTCGCGGCGCCCTGTAAACGGACCTGAGAGAGTCGTTTGGTTCCAGCCTCTGCAGAGAAGCAATAGTTGAAGCTCTTGTCTTGAAATCCAGGGTCCACAGAGGAGGTGTGGACAGGAAGACCTCCAGGTAACTTCACCTGGTGACTACAGCTCGCGGACACTCTGCAGGCCGTAAAGTCTCTGTGTGTGTGTCGTGTATCACGACTGCACAAGTGGAACACCTAGGTGTAGGTGGAGGTCTTAGCTTCAGGTTGTGCAGAACCTCTGTATTACAAGTCAAAAACGCCTTTTCTGGGGATAGTCTCAAACGTAAATCTAGGATTTTTCTTCCCTGAGTTTCCCTGACGCTAAACACCTCATGTAAAGATCTCTGGTTCCTAAGCACAGTGAGAGGTTAAATACAGCACCAGGAAAATTAAATTCTTATGCAAGTGGATGTTTGTCAAATACTCTCTCAGCTCTTCCTGGAGGCTTTCTTGGTAACTGGGTGAGAATAGTGATGTTGGCTGGCTCTTGCAACAAGGAGGAATTTGGCGTGCGAGGGAGAGACAGCAAGGCCAGAAGGAAGGTGTGGACTGTGTATTGACCTGTGTCCAAATCCCACACAGCTGCTGCAATAAAGAAGCAGTCTTGGGTGCACCAGGAAAACACTTTGCAATAAAACTGATATAGCGAAGGTATGGGCTTCAAATCTAGATGGTTCGTTAAGGGGAGAAATGGTAGTACCTCGTCAAGTTGTAATACCGTCAAGTTGTTGACAACCGTCAAGTTGTTGTCAAGTAAATGGGACAGGTTGTTGATAATTACTAAGTATTCCTTTGGACGGGTAAATTTTATTCTACAACGGCGTCAAGTTAGCATCGCTGTGAATATCCAGATTGCATAGCTGAGGGCATATGGACGCTGCTGGGTTCAGGCTCTGACATCCCGGTGTAGCTGTGTTTGTGCCTTAACGAATGCGCCGGTATGGCTGTAATCACAGGTGACTCTTCTAAATTAAAGCAGCTCTTGAGTTGCTCCTGCTTTCTTAGAAGGTTGGCTGGCCAAAACTTAGACTGTTTCATATATTTTTTGAGTTTCTCCAGGTGTCAGAAAAAAGAGTCTTCTAATTCAGCACGTTCCAGGGACCCCTTGGAATCGTTGTCCGGTTTTAACAGCCTAAAGAAAAATAAGCCTGACTTAAGTAGGCTTAAGTTTGCTCTGAGGAGGACGTCGGGAAAATCCATAGCGCTCCACAGACCAGCAAAGGTTGGGAAACCACTTTCAAGTAATTACATTAGCTAAACATGATATTAAAGGAGATAAAAGAGATGTTTTTGTAACGACTCGCCGGGGCGCCAGTCCTCTTTCTGTATGTTAAATATGTGAAGATCGTGGCTCTCTGCATTACTTCAGCTGGGAGAGCTGTATGTTTTTTAAGAAAGGAAAATTAGATTAGTCTTGTGTTTGATACATTACTGAGCGCTTTTGTTGCCTGATAGGAAATTAGGTAACGCAGGCTAGCTCCGTGGCACCCAGGCATCCCCCTGAGCTGGGGTAATACCCAGCTGAGCAATCAGGGCAATTTTTTGGTCCTTTTTGCCCCAAGAGCAGCCCAGAAAGACCAGAACAGCATGCAGGATCTGGCTCATAGTTGAAATACAACCGCACAATTGAAGGAAAGAAAAATGCAGCCAAATCTGTGCTGCTTTACAATGAACTTGGCTCTGGAGAGCCTGGAAGGGGTCGGGAGTGAGACCGAGGGACGGAGGGCCGTGGTCGGACGGCTGGATGGCGAAGCTCGCTCTCTCTCCGCGTAATTGGGACCGACGATTTAGTAAGCATCAAACGCTTGGCACCGTTCATTCACTAATCAGAATACGCAGTAACTAAGATGTAGCTCAGAGGCTTCTGAGTGTGAATACTACTAATGAAAATCAGACCTGGGCTTCCAAGTGGCTTCGGGGATGCTTTTAAAAATCACATCCATTTCTTCAGCTTCTCTCAGCTGCTCGCTTCAAGACAAAAAAACTCTTTCCCCTTTTTTTTTTCCCGTATTGGTTTTTGCTGCTTCTTTCAGGGTGAAAAATTGCAATTTTTCTTCTAACATGTTCCTTCCTAAGGTGAAGCAGTAGTGTAGCATGCAATGTATTTTAAGGACTCATCGTCTTACCATCAACTTAGAAGACTCTCCCTTATGGTATTTTGAATGTAGGTAGAGGCTAAAAGTGGGTTTTATGCATCTAAGCCACTGGAGTAGTTTAGTAGTTTATGCCTATGAATAGCAGCAATGCAGCCGTGTAAAAATAGTAACTCTCTGCAGAGCGATCTAAACTTTTGTTTCCTTTGTAATGTCTTGAGATTAAGGAAATCACTGGGGACTTCAGCGAGTGGATCAGATAGAATGCGTTCAAAAAACAGGATGTCTCTTCCCACAACTAACCTGCTCACAAAAATAGCAACTGAGGATGGATTATCATTAACAGCGTTCAGTGTAATAGAGGCAAAACTATTATACCTTAGGGAGACATATCCTGTAATAGTAGCCTCAGTTGCTAAATATGATTTGTTCCTGGTGGTTTTAAACTTGTTTTATGACTAAGGCTTGAACAATCTGGATGTTGTTGATTCCATGAAATCTGCAGGGCATGGAATGTAATGTAAGGTCTCAACGTCTGCGTTTCGTTTCTGTGCTTACTTTTATTTTGACTCTCCTTGCAGTTTGGGGTGCGTCTTCTGAAAAATGTTCGATCCGTGTTTTTAAAACTGCCTGTGATTTTTGCTCGCTGCAGAGCTCGATGTGGGTTGCCACTTCCAGCAAGAGCAGCAAGCCCCTATCCCAAGCAGCCTATCATTTCGCATCATTTGGGTTCAAGAGATTTATATTGAGGCCTTTGCAGATACGGCTCGGTGATAAAACGTGTAGGTGGAACGTAGACTTGCTGCAGAGGTAAGGTCTTCACACCAGAAATAGGGCAGCTTTTATCTCTTAATGAAGGAGGTGCCAAGCACCTGCACTGGCCAGTAACATCCCCGAAGTCCCTCAGCCATTTGCAATTAAAAAAACATTCTACAGCTGGCTTAGTTGGCTGTAACATTTGTTTTTCAGGGAGGTCCTGATTTCACTTACTTTTACAAATAGTTTCATAGAGGTCAAGTAATTCACGCTTTCTCCCAAAAGGCTAATTCTCTGCTGCACACCACAACTGCAAACAAGTTAAAAAAAGCGCAAAACGTGGTTGAGTCAACCAAAGAGCAAGGCTTATCCAAGACAGCAAAACTCGTACAAGTGCCCGAAGTGCAGGGGTGAAGAAGAAGAGAGAGCAGCTCCTTGCTGCAGTTCAGTCCTGTTGGCGTTTCTCAGCCGGGCTGTAACAAACAAGATTTGCTCTGTTCCTCTCGTTAACAGGCAGGGCACCTACTTTATAAGCAAGCGATTAACAGTACAGTTGCAAATATCAAAAAGAGCAGGCAATGCCCCCGTGACCCGAAGAATTCCCAAATAGTAAAGAAGGTAGAAGTGGAGATAATATCCCACCCCGTGCCCCTGGGGCAGCACGACCCTCTCTGTGTGCTGGAAGGGCTGGTGGGACCAGGGTTTTCCCATCAGAGGAGAAGCACATCTCAAGGGCAGGGAGAGCATTGCTTGCAGTCCTTCCTGGTTTCAGCAGCGGTCTCATTCGTGCCCTTTTCCTCATTGGAGCTTGGACGTGTGTCTCGGGAAAGGCTGGTTCGGGGCCGCTCGGGGTGCTGGCGCTGACCTTGCATCCTGCCTGGGCACCCCGTGCCCTCGTGGTCCGGGGGGCTGTAGTGTGCTGCACTGTCCTTACCCCCCAGCCCTGCTCGTAACAACGCACAGCCGGGAGGAGGCTGCAGGACCCACAGAGTTGTGCCTGTCTGCTGGAATAAAACTTCTGTAATGTCGTGCCTCCAGCCCCCAAATGCTCTGAATGATTTTGTGGCTTTTATGGCTACGGCCACTGTTGCGAAGGGCAGGTGGTGCCTGAGCCACCTGAGTGCGTGTCCTGCGTTAGCACAGTATTCCTAGTATACCTTGTACGTACTTGTTTGTAGGCTGGTGGCAGTAGCTGTGCGGACATTTCCCTGCCAAGGTGCAGTCTGAGGTTGCTTGTCCGTAGTTAGCATCCCTTAGACGGTGTGAAATCCCCAAGCATTAGTCTCTGCCAGCAGTACTGCCTGCACCTTCTCCTGTTTTTGCCTCCAGCCTCTTTGGATTGAAGGAACGTGGTCAAAACTGTGTAGAACAGAAGAGAAGCCCCTTCGAGATTTTTATAAGCTGGAGGAGGCTAATTCTTTGTGTTTCAAATGTGCGGCATGTTTGCTCTAAACAAGGCCCAGAATTGCGGAAACCCGAATGTGAACTTCAGTTTAACAAAGTACCCACGAAAATACCTGGATTTGTGAAGGGAAGGTTAATGTCACAAGGCAAACATTTAGGTGTAAATTCCCACAGGAGAATTTACAGGCAATAGAGACAAAGCCCTAAAGCAAAAGCTCCGCACGTAGGTAGCACAGCCCAGCACTTGCCCAGAGATTGTCATCTTCAAAGCACCGAGCAAATGTTTGTTAATTGTATTACAGCAGCCTTGGAGGCTGCCAAGCGTGTATTAATGTTACTGCTCTACAGGTGGAGAAATTGAGTCAAAGAAGTGACGTAATGTAGCTGAGATTAAGGACAGTCATAACAACCCGATGAATAGTGCAGATTTTCCGTGCCTTTATGTTTGTGTGTTGCTGAAGCCGCTGTGCTCCTTAAGGGGACCGCGCAGATACGGTTTGGTTTGGAAAAGAACTCATTCCCTCTGAATTTACGTTTCTAATGCACCGAGCACGAGCACACGTAAGGTGACGTGATATACTAGCTGTCCAGTGTAGCTAGGGCTCTTTCTCCTTTAGGCCCTAACTCAACAAGTCCCGCGTACCGGAGACGCGCATGTGTGCCCCAGCCACCGCACACGGGTTTTCTCCTGCCGTTGCTTGCGCGTGGGGCTCCTCCTGAAGTGACACTCATGTGAGTGTCTTTCTGCTCTCCCAAATGACTTTTGAACTCGCTGCTTAGCTTTAACCGTATCTGACAGCGGGCTTGAGGTCTCGAAAATCCCTGTACGTTTTATGAAAATATGTGGCTGATTAGATGAGACAAATCGTTCTGGTCAGGAAAAAGCTTGTCTGCTCCTGAGGCACCGGAGAGCATACATGGAAGAGCCGTGGGCAGAGTTTACCCGCCACCAGAAAGACAGCGCACGAGACTCTCAAATCCAAGGAGCAGCTGGTTTCACTGCTCTTGAAACTGCTGCTTTCTTACCCTTTTTCTTTTTGTCTTCTCTTAACATCTCTTGCATCCACAGCGCTGGCTGTTGCATTTCTGGATGCTGTGGTGTGGACACGAGAAACTGCTGTCTCTTAACGTTGGCCCGGCATCAAAACGTGAAGCGTGAGTCTCTGCTGCTGGGAAGTCCTCATTTTCCCACAGTACCGATAGGTTTTTTTCAGATGGTGGAGGCTTCTGAAACTGGATGGGTACCTTCTTTACGACATCTTGTTGTTAAGGAAGAGCATTATTGTGCAATGCATGATAAATGGCCACATCAAGGAATTACACCAGTCATCAAGGGGTAGGGATGAGCTCAGGTTAATCACTATTTATGACCTTTATTACCTATAAAAATGCCGTGAATGCCTCTTCTGCACTGTGATAGCTGCCCCACCTGAGGCTTTGATGCTTTGTCCTCACGTGCTGGGGAGGAGCAGCCGCTTGCTGCTTGAGAGCCAGCAGCCGGCCCTGAGCACCCGGTACCCCTGCCAGACCCCGAGCACGCTGGAAGATGTGCCCATCAGCACAACCCTTTGCCCTCCTGACTTACAGACCTTAGACACTACCTGCAGCTTCCGAGACAGGCGTAAGGAGTGTGAAATCAATTACCGCTTTCTGAGACTTGGCGCAGTGCTGGTATCCCAGGTTTGTGGCCGGGAATGGAAGTTGTTTCGATTTGGCCCGATTCAGGGAGAGAAGGAGAAGCAGATACACGCTTGTGTGAAGTAAGAGTTGAAGTGTCGTTTTTTACCAGTGTTAAAATTCCCTAAGCCTTCAGCGTGCTTCTGGTAAAGCGGTAAAGGTTGAAAACAGAATTTAAGTTAAATACACAGAATGTAACAACTGGTCCAGTGATTGGTTTGCTAGTTAAGAATTCCGAACGATATATTTGGCCATGGATGCGGCAGGCACGGCTGTACTGGGCAGTGAGCTCTGGAGACCTGTGCCCTGTGTTGGGCTGTGCTGTTGGCCTGCTGGTAACCTGAGCAAACCCCTCCGATGCCACCCGTGAGAAATTCCTCATCTGCAAAAAGGTGCAATTGTACTGACCTTATCAGTAGATAAAGTGTACGATGCAGGGAAGGGTGGGGTTTTCCCCGCTCCAGAAATTGGGACCTGTAATTAGGGGAGCGAGGGTGCAGTCAGTGTGGTCCGTGGCCGTGTAGCGACGAGCGAGGATGCAGCATCACCCGCCAGGAGCGTGCAGGTGCCGAGCATCCTGGGGACCCGCCGTCGTTCCCGTCTGTGCTGGCTTGCAGCCTTTCTTACAAACCCCATTCTCTGTCTGAAGACCTTACATGGCACGTTTGTGCGATGTTCGAAGAGCGCTTCTCGGGAATGGGTGAAATGCGTGGCTTTGGCTTGTTTTCAGAAGTTAAGATGTTGGCTTAGTTTTCCTTCTACTCTATTTGTGTATTACTGGATTTTACTTTCTTTGCCATCAAATAGCCTTTTGTTCGGTTGGTTTATTTGTTGATATTTTTCTATACTTGTCTTCTGGTTGGTAACAGAGTTTATATGGTTTTGATAGAACGGGTACTACATGGGTTAATTTTTCTCCTAAAACTGCTTGAAATGTCATCTCTCTAAGGATGACGAAGCAAGGTCCTCGTAAACATTCGTGCTATAGAAACAGTTCCGATACACGCACCTTTTATCATTGTGGCCGGCATAAAAAAATTGTTAACTTTGTCAGAATACTGAAATCCGAACATCTCTTCGTTGTGAACACAGAAGCAATTTCGTTTTAAAGTGGCAAAGGGCAGAGTTTCCAATAAAAATGTAATTTGTAGCCTCTGACTGCACGTGCTTCTGTTTGTGCCAATTCTCGTTTAAGTCACTGAAAATCTGTGACATATCAGCTGAAGCAGCTGCAATATCAAAGGCTTTACTTTTCATTATCATTTTTTTTCTTCCTATAACATTTTTGGTAAAATCCAAATGCATCAGTAATAATGTTTCACTTTTATCTCGTTATCAAATTAGTTTTACACTGCCTCCACCTGAGTTAAATCACTTAAATACCATTTAAAAATCAACCAGTAAGTTGTTTTAAATCATTCCAACAGGATATTCTTGGATGCGCAATAACTAATCTTTTATGCCGTCGTTACTGCATTTGGGCAAAAGGGTGGAGCAGGTTTGCGATGGGTCGAGCACGATGGTGTGCGCTGGCTGCTGCCGCGGGGCTGGTGCTCCCGCGTCCGGGTGACCCTCCGCACCGGCTGCATCCCCGTTTCCCAGCTGGCACGTTACGGCTGCGGGCCCTCACGCGTTCATGCTGATGGGACAGCGAGCGCGAGGCTTTGCAGGACGTCTGGGGAGAGTTTTCTTTCCTTGCTTCCTTATCCTTCACCGAGTAGAAGTTTTCTCCTTCTAATTTGCTTTGAGAACCTGATGCTTTCCCCAAGAAGAATGTGTTTGGTCCTGCCGAACGCCTGCAACGTCACGCAGTTAGAGAGCCACGGCTGGAGATAATTCACAGACAGTCAGGGGCATCCCTAAATACTTCATTGGAGGACACTCACTTCGTACCTGCGCACACCTCCGAGTATGAAATCGCCAGCGTCCGTGAGGTTCCCTTGCTGTGCGAACAGGAGGACGTGTTTAGCGATCTCTTTCAAAGACTGCCAGCGCATAAGCGCTGCCCTGCTTCATTTGCGAGCTCTTGCAGCAGAGCGGGATCTCGCAGGGATGTCAGCGCACTGGTTTGGGGTGTCTGTGGGCTTTGTGAAACGGATTCTGGGACTCCTGGCGCAAACGGAGCAAATAAATCTGCTCCTGCTGTTGTTCGAAAGGCTGCTTCCAGCTCTGCCTCCTGCCGCTTGGCCCTCTGCTCCCTGCCCGTCCCTTTGCAGGCTCTGCCTTACCAACTGCCTCGCTGTTCCTTTGCTGGACCTCTTATGTCTTTGTGTCATCGGCAGATCTGAATAATCACACAAAAGTGCTTCTCAGAGCTTTTCCCAGTTCTTCTATGTCGATGGTAAGGCATCCAGGGCTCGTATTGACAGATTAATGCGGGGCCGGCTGCAGCAGGGCCGTTGCTGGAGGCTGCTCCCAAGCACGCCGCCTGTGATCCTGCACTGTCTGACTCTGAACCCGTTTGATCGTTGTAGGGGGTCAAACGCTTGGCTCGAGTCTTTTTTATGTTCGCGTTTCTCTCAGGCAAATGGGGCTGAAAAAAGAAACCGGAGGGACCAAAGCGGAGCGTTCTCATGAGCGAAAAAAACCCCGGTGCAAAACACAAAGCACCATTTGTGCTCAGATTTGGGGGGTTGAGGGGAAGGACAGCACTGTTCAGCCGCTATAGCTGACTTGGTTTTCTTCAGCTGGAGAAATGCTTTGACTCTATTCTGTTGTTAATTAACCACTCCAAGAGAAAATACGTTTGTAAATTAGGCGAGAGACCGCTTCAGGACTCCGCTCTGACTTCTGCCAAGGCTCTCCTGGTTCTCATTCACAGGTGCGAATGCTCTGGAGACCAACCCGAGGGCAGGTCACTGCTGCGGGGCTGCTGGACCCCCCCCGCTACCAAAACCTTGCCCCATAAAACCAATACGCCCATCAAGAAACCCTCGTTCTTCTTCGAGCGGGAGAGTTCTTGAGGGGTTGTCTCTGTCAGTCTGTCTTTAACTACGGAAATTCATTTTTTTAATGCGTATGTTGACATGGAAACCCACAAACCGCTGTGCTGCTGGTGGAAATACCTGGCTCTTTTCATTGAGAAAAGGGCACGAGCTGGAACTGGTTGATATTTTGGTTAAAGATCACCTGGGACATTTGGGTAGGGTGATCACTTGGAACGTTTGTGCTCGCAATTTCATGTACGGTGAGGATAGCAGCTTCTGCCGACGGGTGGCTGTAAATGGCCAAACCTTATTCAAAAGCCATGTTGTAGTTGGAAAAGTTGACTGCATCGTTTAGAGGACCGTTTGCATTTGAGGTCAGTTATTTTTACTTTTCCATTTTGTTCCAGTTAAATATTTTTACTTGCTCTCAGAACAATAGCTCCCACCACACCGAAGCCTTCGCCCAGTGCAGTAGCTTTTCATACCTCCTCCCGTAGCAATCCGTGTGGCGCCCAAGGGTCTCATCTCCTTAGTTCAGCTAAATATAGACTTTTCAAGCCCTTGTATAGAGCCTAATCCATACCTTTACTGAGCTTAACAAGCTGAATCTGGTGGCATAAGCAGCTGACAGAGCTTTGTGGGTAGAGGAATCCTCTACGTTCTCTTATGCTTGCTCTAATCTGCCAGGGTTTGTTTAAATTTTCTACTGCTTAATCTGATATTTTACTGCCTGTACGTACTTGACTCTGAGGACTGGATTGTTGTCATAATTTTTCCTGTCTGCAAACTTAGTTTTCCATGCTGTCTGCCCAGGGAGACCCAATAATTTTGTATTTTTTCAAGTGACTGTTTAATAAAAAAAAACAGCAGCCAAATCTGCAGTGGCTTTTACACGATTCAGAGCTAATGTCCTGTTTGCCAGCCTGTTCACACGCCGGACTCACAGAATCGAGAGTTTCGCTGTCTTTGGCTGCAAAGCTTCTCTCACCCTGCGCTCTTCGGTTCGGAGGGAGCTGGGTCCCGAATGTACGCTGGCGGCTGCCACAGGATGAAAATATCCGCAAAGGTTTCTGGCAGAATCTTGTTTTAACAAAACTTTTGCAGTGGTTATAACGTAGCTAGTTCGGCTTTTTCCAGCTCTGTTGCAGACTCGGTGTGGGTTTTGTTGATGCTGTTTTCTAAAAGCGAATAGATCTGTGCTTTGTGATCGTGATGGGTACGGTTACACGTCACCGTGTGCCTTGGGTTCAAAAGTGGTTTCCGACCCACCTTTGTAAACAGAGAGGGTCTCGTGTATTGTAACAGGGTAGTGTATTTCAACAGTTACTCCTCCTGCCCCGAGCGTGCGCGTGTTTGCGTGTGTGCTCACGTACACCGTGTGCATGCGCACACGTGCACATCCCCACCACAGTCATCGAAGAAGCTCTGAGCTCCACGGAGCCAGGTAGCTGGTTCGGAACAGCGGTGACTTGCAAGGCTTAGAAAAGTGTAGAAGAGGTGGGCGTGCGTGAGCGTACGTTCTCCTTCCCTCACCCGTGCACCTGCCTGTCTGCCAGCAGCCAGGAGTTTCGGGCCTTCCCGCATCTGGGCCGTCACACGTAGTATCCAACCGACATGAATGTCTCTAGTTGTTTAACTTGTTTGGAATTCTGGACACTGTGGTGTGGTCCTAAAGAGCTTGGATGGTTTGAGAGGTTCTGTAAGTCGCTTGACAGAACTGACACACCCTGTTGGCTTGCCTGCGGGAGAGGAGCAAACATCCTTCCCTCTGCTTCCTGCGGGTCAGAGCGAGCAGCTAAAAACTCTGAATTGGTCTTCGGCACTAATTGCCGCTTTGCACTGCCAGCGCGATGCAAGGAGGCCGAACGCTACGACGTGCATGGAGAGGGCGTTGCCGTGACGTGTGCCCAAACCCTTTCTCTGGCAGAAAAGATGGATGGGCTTTTTCTGCGAACTGAAGAGCACTGAGAAGGCATCTCAGGCTGTGAAGCAGAGAAACTCCAAGAGTGCTCTTACGGCGGTGTGATCTAGCCTTGTTTGTGCAGGTGGTTAAGGTCAGGCTGCCTTTGTTGACTCTCATGGATGCTCTTGCCTAGCTGGGCTCTCGTGCAGCCATGACACGAGGGACGTATCTCGCAGCACCCAGCTGCAGCTCTTATTTTCTGTGCTGCAAATGTGCCTCGCAGCCTGGGCCACTTCAGACCGAGCAAGCAGGAGCAGGATCCTGTTTGCTTTTCCTCCGTCAGAAGGAACAGTGCCATTCTGGAGTTTGATTACTTGGCTGGCCACTCGGCGCTTCGACTGCGCAACGACTTCTTATCTTGGGTGCTTCATTCCTTTGCGGTTTAGTTTTGTTTTTCCCCAGCGCTGGGTTCTGCCGTTGGATCGCGTTCACGCAGCGTGCCCGCAGGCTGCGCCGTGTTGTTGCGTACGTTGTGCCATCCAAAGTAATCTCGGTGGGTGTTCTAAGCAGCTGCCACGATACGACCCATTTTCTTGGCAGCCAGAAGTGCTGTGAGCTATGTGTCTCCTTTCCCTCCTCATCTTCGTGTATTGTAATAGAGACGGAACCTGTAGAAGTCTTGCGTATGGTATACCTTGCCAAGATTACTCCGGTACCTAGCAGCTGTCCGTACATGCTTGGTAAAGAAGACGTGCTCTGTTAAGTAGGTTTATGCGGGGTGGTGCTTGGAGAACTCTATGTAGGTACAAAATGGTCTCCCTGTGAAAAAAAATTCCTTGGGACTCTGCCAAATTTTCATGGAGGTCCACGGTGAGCTGGTAGTAGGCTTCTGAATGACACCTTTTTTAGCACCGCATCAGGAGTGTAGGCTGCAAAAAATCCAGTGTGACCGTACTAGTGTAAAAAGCACCGAAGCCTTGCTTTGATGTAGCCGTTAGCAGTCAGCGTAGCCGCATCCTAAATGCACAGCTGATTGGGGTTTGGTTTTTTTCATTATTAATGGCGTGCTTTGGAGATGGACTGAAGCTAATGCAATACTTGCCTTCATATATTCCAGCTGCGTGGGTGTTGAAGAAGAAGAGGCACCGGATATCGACATCTATCATTGTCCAAATTGTGAGAAAACCCACGGAAAGTCTACGTGTAAGTATACTTGCACAGCCGCTCCTCAGATACGTAGCAGATTCTGCATGTTTAAACAAATGAAGTTTGGTGGGTTTTTTCCATTACAAAAAGACACACCTAAATATCACGTGCCATAGGTAGAAGAATTCAAAGCATGAGGTGAAAAAAGATGTTGGGGGGGGAAGACCATGGATTGGGTTGTGGAGCTTTGGATGCAGCTCCCTGCCTGGCCTCAGGCAGTGCGCGTGAGCCAATGCAAGGCTCCTTACCTGGACAGCTTCAGTCTCCAGTCCCGGCGATGGAAATCATGCTTCCTTCCTCGCGCGGAATTAAGAACTGTGAAGGCGCTTAGTACCGTGGGCTAGAAAAATCCTCCAGAGACAGTTCTAATACAGGGAGTTTGGGAAACTACGTGGTGGTTTTGGTCTTTGAATGAGAAGAGGAAGAAACAGTATGTTGTGCTTGGCCTGGATATAAAACTGTAGCAATTTCAGTGGCAGTCAAAATTGTAGGATGCACCGAGGGTGCCAGTTCTTGCAGTTCTTTCACAGGAAAAAGTTCTCCTGAGTAAAAGTGACAGTTGATCTCAGTGGGAGTTTTGTCTGGGAAAGAACCGTAGGATGTGTTTGCTTTGGTCAGATTAATTCACAAATTCTTTCTATTATACAATGGGGGGGGGTGGGGAAGAAACCAATCCCTGTAAAAGATGAAATGCTTTACTTGAAAGCCGCTTGTTGTAAATAAGTAACAAGGATGTGGAAGTTCTCACTGCGTTGCAACCTTACAGCAACACACAGAGGAAGAGCGCTGTCCTCGTCCCCCAGGAGCCAAACAAATCGTAACGTTCCTTTTTTAGTGCGAAGCAAGGGATGGCTGGAAACGGACTTGTGTTGTGTTAAAATCCAGTAATTTTAAAACCAAACAATTTTGTTTCTGGCCTTAAAAGTTAAAGTTTAAAAAATTTCTGGGGGGAAAGGTGAGGAGTCTGAAATGTTCGTTTCGGGGGCAAAAATGGGAATGATTTTTCCACTTTGACGTTCTCAAAATCAAATGTGAACTGGAAACCGGAATGACCTGCAGCTGTTCCTGGCGCCCAGATGGTCCGTTAACAACTTTGGCCCAAGCAGGGCACCCACAAATTGGGCAAGCTGGCAAAAACCCCCTTGGGAGGCTTGTTCTGGAAGACTTCACAAAACCAAGATATCCCCGCAAAATGTTTTGATTTAAAAGAGTCAGCCTTTCAAATGTTTTCTTGGAAATTGGTCAAACAAATAACCACAAATCATCTTCAAGTGAACAATTTGGTATTCGAATGGGTTGTGTTGAAAAGGGGAGTATGACTGCAGATACTCCCAGGCTGTTACTGACCCAGCGAAGGAGCGGCAGCACCGGCTTTGCAGCCTCTGCGAGTTTCGGATAACGTTGAGATGTGTCTGATGCTTTCATTTCTTTCGCTTTGCTTTGAGTTATGAATGATGAAAGGCACCTACTTTTCAGTGCAGGGGGAACGAATCAGAAGCATCGGAAGTCTATAATCAGGAATTAAATATCGAATCTATAAAAACAGTGGTGCGTAATCTTAGAATTCAAGAAACGGCAGCTTCGATAAAAAAATTACAAGCTTAATATACCAGTTAAGACAAGGAGAGTGGAATCGCCGACAGCCTTCTGATGCTTTAAGAAGGTTTTTGGCTATCCAGTTCTTTTTATCCACATAAAAATCCCACTTGGCAGTACGTGCCTCAGTCTGCATCGTGCAGCACAGCAGAAAGTGCTGCCGGAGCGCTGCGGCTAGTTACAGTCTTGTCAGTGTATGAGGTTATCGGTGTGGTGGGAGTACAGAGCATTCTATCGTTCTGCAGCCATACCACTTTGTTTTCTCCCTTCAAATGCATTGCAGAAAGTTTAATGACGTACAAGACCAATCAGCAAAGCAGTCGAGTGGAAAAATTTCGGGAGCGTTTAAACATCCGTTATCGATAGCCTTACCTTGAGTTTTGGTGACGTGCAAGATCACAGGTTCTCCTCAGGCTGCGTAGCCGTTTTCACCATTAACTCGTAGAATCGTGTTTGCTGTTGAAAAATGAGGCTGTTGTCCTGTAGCCCCTCCTTGCGGAGTTCAACAGGCCAGGAAAGTTAAAAGGCCGATTAAACGAAGGCAGGAACAGCTTGGCTTAATGCATTCATTCTGTCAGGCATTTGTATGCAGGGCGTCCTGCCGCACGGCACTCCGGCTCTGCTGGGACTTCTGTGAGATGATGGCTTTCCTTTGTTTATTAACTGTTGCAATATATGTTTAAACTAGTTATCTAGAAGTATCAGTTTTGTAATAAACAAGTAAGGGTCGTTCCAGAGCCAGCAGCTCCCTGGTAGGATTTAATTATGGCAAGATTAGCGAAGGGAAACACAGACACCAATTGTCTGTTATGCAACTCGTCTGGATTTAAAAACGTATGTGTATTTCTGGAGCCCGCATTCCGCAATATATGTTTTCCAGATGTCAAATTTAAAAATCATTTTCTTCCTCATACATTTTTCCACTTTACCAGTGTGGCTTAGTGGCTGCTATTTCAGAAGATTGCTTCCTGTCATATGACATTTTAAGCCGTTTCGGTTTAATGAAATTTGTAGGGACTCCTCCTTGGGAGAAATTATACACATTCACGCAAGATTTTCTGACATCATTTAAATGAAATGTAAGTGCTTTGTTTAGGCAGACGTGACTCATTTTCATAACGTATCTGAAATGTTCGGTTTGATTGCTGCCGCATTTGCAGCAGTGAAAATCAGGGGGAATTCTTTGGAACCGGCAAAGTTACATAAATGCAAGCGAACTGAAGCCTGGCTGAAACTGTTTTTAAGTAGTTACAACCTTTAATATAAATCAGTAGAGAACTAACAGGGTGCTTCTAGGCATCCCTTCTTCGTAAGTACATTTGAAACAAGTATACCTCTGAAGTCTAGAATTATTGTTTTTGAAACACAGTTCTTGTGAGAACACATTCCCTTTTTCCTCCGGAGGGTTTTCTGTAGAAGGAGCGGGTTATACTTTCCAACGGTGAAATTTGGATCGGAAAGTTCTGCAGAAAAAGAAATCTGTAATCATTTAAGAAAAAGTGGCCTTTCTGGCCAAAGCCAGTATTTGTTGCACATGGTAATGGGCCTTTAATCCTTACTGCGGTGCGCGCGGTAAAGATGAAACATAAAGAGAACGGCTGAAAATGGGCCAAATGTCGATTGTTTGATGTAGTGTAATGGACTACAGCAGCCAGCTCGCTGCCGTCCAGGAGATAGCAGCTCCTGGGGAGCGTTCTGGCCGCGGACACATCTTTGTTGCCTCTGCACGAGAGGTGGATGGGAGAGGTGGATGCTTGCTGGCGCTCGGTGCCAAGGGAAACACCTCCCCGGTGCTTCTTGAAGAGTTGCAGTGAATTTCTTATTTCAGCACTGATTTGCCGCTTTTATTTCTCGACGCTCCGTGCTGCCTGAAGTGTAATAAAAGAACACGCTAACGTGATAAGCTCTCTAATTTTCACTGTGGCAAGCGACACCTGTTTCACGGGGACTTGGGCGAAGAGTCCCAGTGTTGGTTCGGATCTGCTGAGAGGGGGAGGCGGCAGTCGCTGGAAAGGGAGCGAGAGCAGGAAGGTTTGGCATTCATGTAGGGCCTGTTCCCTTTGTTACCAGGAGCACTGAATTAATACACTAAGCCTGAGAGTCATTAAGATAAAGAACTAGCAGCTTTAATGAATATATCCAGCTAGGCTGGAGAGCTGCATGGAACTAATAAAACCAAAATGCTTTGTGCAAAACCTGGGATGGATTCGTCGGGAGATGTCGTTAAACTTGAGTTATTCCGGGGTTGCGGTCGGGAAAACAAAGTTAGCTTTTTCCGAACCTCGTGTCTTATAGCTGTGGCCTCCAGATTCCTTTCTTAATGAAAAAGTATGTGGATCTGTGTGCATGCGCATGTGCCGAGAGTGAGGAAAGAGCGCCGTCCACGCATGGTTGCTGAAGAGTCTGTTTCCTTCCCCAGCTGTTTTGAAAGCAAGAAAAGCCTGAGATGTGGATTTTGGGCTAAAATACTGAGTTTCCTGATGTAGAACAAGGGTGAAAAATAAAAGAAAGTTGTGACGTATGAAAATTCTACTAACAGAAGCTTGAAATGGTATGAATATGCACTTGGGATAAAACCAATTTGCTACCAAAATGAGCACGCCCGGGCAGACTCTGGAAGCGCGAACAGCTGAGAGAGAGTGCTGACTAAGGGAAAAAGCTCGACCAGTTTTTCTTGCTCTGCGTTATGTGGCTGTCAAGGAGACAAGGCAGAACTACGTTGACATTGGACTTATTTGTGCTCGTTCCAGCTGACCCTTTTTCCGTGATGAACTTGCCTGCCTGTCTGTCACCTGCTGGGAGCGCAGTCGAGGGCCATTCAGTCTGCTGCCATCAACTTAAGGCCCAAGCCTGGCTCACCTTTCAAAACCTAGGAATAAGAGGAGTTCTAAAAATTACATTTGTGGTGCCCTTGCATCTTTTTTTTTTTTTTTCTTTTTCCTGTTCCGTGCATGCTGTGCGCAGGGCATAGTTCATAGCCCATCAAAATTGATGTCAAATCTGCCACTGCTGGACGGACTTTTAGACTAAGGCAATTAATGACAAATACGTTGGTAAAGATCTATACTGCATATTGAGAAGGCAGAAAAGTGGCTTTCTAAGAGTTTTATGATAAGGATTAAGTGTGTAGTCTGGCAAGTACAAAACGTCCAGAGCCTGTGTTTGCATAAAGCCTGCGGTAGCTGTGCAGCACGGTAATTATCCGTCTGGTTGCCCTTATGTTACAAAACGAACACTGTTCAGTATGTAATAGATCTTCAGGCTACAGTATAATTGTCTAATGGTGAGTTGAGAGCAATATTAAAATTTGCAGTGCAGCATAGTGGGGGTTCCCTCTTCTTTGCCTGCGTAAGACATGAAATGAAGATTTGTCCTTCCTTCAGATATCTTAGTAATTATCCTCTACTTAACGTATGGTACTGTCCAATTCATTCTTTTGCAGTGAAAAAGAAAAGAAATTGGCATAAACACGATACCGGACAGACGACAGAGGTCAAACCTGTACAGAACGGGAGCCAAGTCTTTATAAAGGAACTTCGAAGTCGTACTTTCCCAAGGTAGGTTGTTCAGCTGCGCGTGCGCACAGGGCTGTCAGGGTAAGGCGTATATAGCCGGTGTCCCGCGATGCTGACGACGATCCCCGCTGAAAGCGTTATATAGTGCAGAGCGATGAAGTTTAAACGAGTGCTGTTCTATTGCGGGTGTCCCAGCCTCTTCCCTTCTTTATATTTGTGCAGCCGTATTAAAACCCACTCTTGACTGAGCGCAGTTCCTGTGGATTTCCGCAGAAGCTAGTATTTGTGAAGACGAGAGCAAGAACGTGTTTGGCCCCTACACCATTTCACTTGCATAAGAAACTAACCGATTTATTGCACAGAATTACGCGGTTCTCCAGAATACTAATGGTTTTGCTGCAGTCTGTCTCCATCTTGAAAAGAAGAACAATGACATCCTCAGTTGCTACACTGACAAAGGCTCTCTTATTTGGGGTAATGAATAGTGCTAATTGTTAGGTGACATGTTCCACACTTTATTAGACTGCTTCACAGCCATTCGTAAGAGTGATGATTTTCTTCTGGTTCTTTAATGGAGGCCTTAGCCAAATAAATCCTTAATTATTAATGACTAATTATTTTAGAAGACTCCTTGGAGACTGGCGAAGTGTGCTTGGTAAACACAAAACTTCTTTCTTTTTACGGAGAATTTAATCTCACATGTAATTTCAGATACTGGTCTTAGGCTGTTTAAAGAAAAGGCTGAAAATACCTCTGCAAAGTGTTTGCAGCACTTACAGATGTGTTTCGCTGAACTCAGGACCCAGTATTTTCACTTGCTTGGCTATTTGGGCCTGTTAGATTTTTGTCTTAGCCTTTTTTTTTTTTTATACAGAGCATTTTGACAGGTTGCAAAGCTAATTCCTGAAACAGAGGATTAAGGCCTAAGCAGAATGATTTCACTAACCTCGGATGGTCTCTGAGATTGCACTCACGTGTGCGATATCTCTGAGTCATTGCCAAATGGTGAAAAAGATATGGACTCCCTTTTTTTTTTTGCCCACATAAACGTGCACATAAGAAAATCCTGCTGCCACATTAAAGTTTCTGAGAAAGAAGGGCCCGTAGCCAAAAGGAGCGCCTGCAAGATTCTCTGACGTCTACACTGGCGCCGTTAGTAAAGCAAAGTCTTGTTGAGAAATTTTCTCTTCTAAAGAAAGTGAACGAAATCTGCAGATGTTCATAGAACAAAACCCAACACTCCTCAGTCAGAATGTGATGAACGGGAAAATGAGGTCTGGGTTTAAAGACAGAAACATCATTGCTGATTCACAGCACGCGACAGTAAATTGTAACCCACGATTAGTCCCTTGGTGAGGCTCGGATCAAAAGGAGCAGCGAAGAGAGCAAAAAAGCAAAAACCATAGTTCATGTCATTCCACTCCCGAATGTTTAATACAAAAATAGCATTAGAGTAGTAATAGCAGTAGTAATAATCATTAAATTGATGGTTCAGGTACTTCAGTGTCGGTGCCAGACTCTCCATTTTGGCACTAGATGCTAGATGCTCTGGTACGGGTCTCTCTTTACAACTATGTGTAAGTTTCTGTGGCCCATATAGAAGCAAATCAGACTTGAACAAGTACACGAGATCTATATGGGCCCTGTGAAGTAAGTGCAGAGGTTTAATGGTAAATCAGGATTTACTTCTTGCTCCTTAAAATCTCCAGCCTCATTCTTCGGGTGTTGTTGGCGTACAGTGCCAGTGCTCACATAAATGAGGAACGCTCCTTATTTTTAATTAATTAATAATTACATTTGCCTCCTGATCAGCCAGTGCCGAAGCACTGTGGCTGGGGTAATCCAGAAATAAACTGGATTTCTACAGCTTATCCCTCTTTGCGTCCGGCTGTCTTGTGCTCCCTGGGGTTCAACCCTCCCACCTGGCATATCCCTGCCGCGATGGCCTGCGCAGGCCCGGGACGAGGGGTTCCGCCTGCGTGGCGGGGTCAGAGTAGGAGCCCCCACAGCAAAGGGTGTGGGGGAGCCCCCGCGGTTAAAGGGTGGCGATCTTCATGGAGTGGCGAAGGCGGTGAGGCCCAAGCATGCCGGCCACCATGCCAGCGCCCGTAGCCTTGTCCCGTTTCCCGCCGGTTTTTGGTGTCGTATGAAGACGTGAGCTGTAGTTCAGAACTGTTGCAGGAGAGGGCACTCATGTATTAGCCTCACGTGCTCGGGGAGGTAGTGCTTTTTGGGGTGAAGACTCAAAGTTTTGCTGTTCCCTCTGCCAGCAGCCATGGCCCTGGCCTGCTGGACAGTTTTTGGAGCCCACACACGTGGTGGCAGGGTGCTTTTGGGCCTGGTGGTCGTTCAGATACAATCTCTTTTCACTCCAAATTCAGTGTATTTTACTCCGGAAAAGATACAGAAATTGGACTTGAATTTCCCTTGAGAGTTGTCGGTGCAAGTAGCTGGTCGTCTGACGAAGCTGCCCTTCCGTTAGTCCCTTCGACGCCCTCCCAGCGACTTGAAAATGATTTGCAGAATATTTCCCGAGCAATTTATTTGACTACTTAAAAACGATTTGCCAAGTATTTCCTGGACGATTTATTTGACATTATGTAACGTTTTTAATCTTGCCGCCTTTGGAGTGGAGCGCTTAACGCTAATTGCTTTAACATTGATCACCGGTAACTCGGCAGATCCCTGTAGTTGAGGAAAATGGGCTTTCTCAGTAAGCTGTTATTTTAGGAGTTTCCAGTAGTTGGTGCGTGAGGCTCGAGCGAATTGATTCCGGACGATTTTAGTGTGTCCTGCGTGCTTTGCAATAAACGGCTTTTGCCTTATGCACCTAATTTGCATATAATTGCCTATTCATAACTTTTTTCTTTCAGTAGTGAAGTGCAGAAGATGCTAAACTCTGCGTGGAAGCACCTCACCATTGAATCTGTGTTTGCTTTTTCAGTGCTGAAGACATAGTCGTGAAAGTGCCAGGCAGCCAACTAACAACAGAGTATTTGGAAGAAAATGGCTTTGCAGAGCCCATCCTCGTCCCAAAGAAGGACGGCCTGGGTTTGTCCGTACCCGCACCCACCTTCTACGTCAGCGATGTTGAAAACTACGTCGGTGGGTATCTGGCAAGCGGGTGGCCTTGTACTGTTTGAAGCTCAGCCGCCACTTAAAAAAATATGTATATTGTTTGTGTAAAAAAATGTAAAATATATCGGAAAGCGTTGTTTATGTCTTGAGCCATGCTGACTTCAATATTTGTTATGTAGTGGTAGCTTGTAATTAGCAATTAATTCACTCTTGTTTCTTGTACTAACTTGTGTATGTTACAGTGAGCCAGAGCGAGACTGCCTTGTACTCCATAGCACTTGCATTAAAAGAAAACACTCGTACTAGTACCAAAAAATTGTTGCTTCAGGTCAGGTCTTAATTGATTACTGCCATCTCGCTTTGTGTTGAAGGAATTACTAGACTGAGACTGCCGTTCCGCAAAGGCGGTACGTTTTTTAACGCTGCTGTCCATGAGAGCCATTTTCATTGCTGCTGGTCATTTGGGTTCAGTTTGGCATCCTCCTGTCTCCAACCTGAGCAGGGTATTGCACTGCATCTTCTCACGGGTCATCACTTCGTCCCACCTCGGATGACCTGCCTTGGCCAGGAACCGTGGAAGTGCTCTGAAGTCGCTTGCCTTGTCCCCGCAACCTTCTTCCTTTAGCATGTGCGGTCTCGTCTCTCGTCCCCTCTCGCTCCGTCCCTCCTCTGCGCCACTTTTTTCTCCGAGTCTCTGCCCTTGCAGGCTTCTGGCAAGGCATCGTCATTTCGGAGCCGTGACTCAGGCTCCAATGTATCTGTCTGCATTTCGCGGTCCCCNATGTGCGGTCTCGTCTCTCGTCCCCTCTCGCTCCGTCCCTCCTCTGCGCCACTTTTTTCTCCGAGTCTCTGCCCTTGCAGGCTTCTGGCAAGGCATCGTCATTTCAGAGCCATGACTCAGGCTCCAATGTATCTGTCTGCATTTCACGGTCCCTTTATCTCCTCGTGTAGTCTGCTAACCACCCGCTCCTCCTGCGCTCTGCTTACCAGGCCATTGACCCGTTCCCAAAACTGGAGGCTGCTGTCACCAGGCACTGGTGTTCTTGACTGTATCTATTGCTTTTGCAGTGATTGTGTGCAGTGAGGTAACTGTGAATAAAGGAGAATTCGAGACCCTCGATTTTATTGTTCTCTCTATCCCATTGCTTCTACAGGAAACATATTTTCCTTGCCCGTCTGCTACACTTAGCAGATTTTCTTGTATGACCTAGGTGCTTTTTACGCATCTGCTGGCTTTCTCTCAGTCTTTCGCTGAAATAATCCACCTTACCAACAAAACAGTTAGTGAAAAGCTGGAAGGAAGAACATGGGTTGTTTAATCTGGAGCTGGCACCAGATTTGAAAGTGAACGGAACAAATACGCGCCGTGCTAACCTCCATGGGGTTAGTTCGCTTGAACGGGACTTCCCAGGCAGGGGTTTGTCTTGCTGTTTTGTAGTTTGTTACATTGGACCTAGAATGTCTTTTAGAAACAATCCAAAGGAAGAAGCAGAGGACAAAACATCACAGCCGAGACTGCCAAGTACATCATTACTGTTCTGGCATTTCATGAAAAAACAAATTGATTTTTTTTTTCCCTCTCCTAATGCGAAAAAAGCTACGAATGAAATGCTGGGAGAGGGAAAATAAGGCCAATTAACATTGAAGGGAAGAAAGACTGGAGAGATGCTTTTCTGGCAGAAAGGATAAGAGAGTGTGCTTAGAAACGGGCACTCTTTGTAAAGCTCTGACTTTCTCCATGTGTTCTGTGGTGTGCCCAGGGTTAAATTCCAGTAACTGACTAATACTGTTAGTATTAACACTGGAGATTTGTATCCAACAAGGTCTGTCAGAGGAAGTGATTAAGTACTAGCAGCTTATTTTCTGTGCTCTAATACAGAGGGCACAGATTTTTGGTAGGTGTCGTTTTGGGTGAAATAACAAAAAGTCAGGTTTTTTGCAGCACACCTGAATTATCATGTTGAAAACCAGGAATTTTCCTGCAAAGCTCCTCGATTATAGATTTTGTAGATTTGAAATAGAGCATGAGAGAGCATACAGTTTTGGAAAATCAGTTTGACAAGATACCCGGTACAGTCCTACACTCTGCCTACAATCACGAGACTTTTGCAGCGTGGTGGGTAGGGCTCACTCTGTGGATATTCAGGTATTTGCATATAATTTTCACCATGCACATGAAATCCGTAATTAAATGAATAGATTCAAAATAACGTGAATCTTTTAAAGATAAAAAACTATAGAAGTGGTTATGTCAGGGGCACGAATACAGAAGCACCATTTTGTGCGTATACATTTTATGTATACGTGCGTCTTTTATACACGTATGTGTATGTGTACGCATGCATAAACAACAGGGAAGGTACAAAGGCTGAGAAGATCAGAACATGAAAAGATTGAGATGTTTCTCGAAATGTTAACTCGCCCCCAAGCACGCAAAATGAGGCAAGTCAGGCTGCCCTTCAACCTCTCTTTTTCACTGAATTAATTTTTAGGACCAGAAAGGAGTGTTGATGTCACGGATGTCACCAAGCAGAAAGACTGCAAGATGAAGCTGAAGGAATTTGTGGATTACTACTACAGTACAAACAGGAAAAGGGTCCTCAATGTGACCAACCTGGAGTTCTCGGACACGAGGTAAGAGTCCGGCCCGCCGCGCCGCGCCGTGCCGGGGATACGTGGCGGGGTTCGGCTGGGGCAGTTTGAACAGCCTCTGCCTTCTCCGCTGGTTCCCTCTTCAGGAGGTGCGGCTTTAACCACGGGGTAGCAGCTACTTGTTGCTCCGGCTCTCCGCTGCATCGTCCGTGTGCAGCCACTTCAGGCAAAGCACGGAACAAAAGTGCTGTTTGCTGTATGAGGAGGATGGCACGCAGTGGACTAAGTGGGTCAGCATTTGTCGGGGTAATTCACGCCTGCACATCATCCGCTCTCGTGTGCCATCGGCATTCACGTACGAGAACAGAACGTTTTGGTACCTTTCAGTTTTATTTTAACTCCAGTAGTACAGGTATAGTTAATTCAGTGCAACTGTGTATTAAAGTGTAACTCGATGCTCTGGGAGCGAGTTCTGTGCCTCGTCCTGGTAGTGAATGATAACGTAGTATGTTCCTAGTGTGATCTTACGTACTTAGATACAGCTTGATAAATACCGGTAAGACCAAAAAAGGAGGGCAGAGATGACCGCAGAGGTATAATAACACTGTATGTGGGAGAACATGGACATAAGGGGCCTTATTTTTTTTCATATTCTGTCTTATTTTTGTGGTGAGGTGGGAACCCTCATGGATGTAAGGCAACGACAGCCCTTCTTCCAGCTTAGGGTGATCTTGAAACAGGGTGATCTCCTCAGAGCGTTCTTTTTTAAGATGCATTGTACAGCAGCGAGCACCCTGCTTGCGTAGCACTCGTTTGAGTACATCACACATTGCTTACCAAAATCTTCCATTTAAAGTAGCAGGGAGCGAGTAAATAGAGGAGGTGTGGCTGTATGTACAGCATGACGTGTCACCGGACGGCCTTGAATGAGAGTGAGTTTGAAATTATTATAATTCCATAATCCTATACCGTGCATTACAGTTTTAGTTGCAGTGCTTTCGCAAATTAACCTGTAATCTGTGTGACAGCAGTTCAGAAGTAGAGTGACGCTGACTGCTTGACAGAAAGCCGGGGGGTGTGGGGGAACAGATTAGCTCTGAATTTGAGGCTGAGATGCTTTAGTGATGCAGTGAGCCAGAGACAGCGGTGCTGGCTGTGTGAATATCGCCAGTCCTCAATGACAGGAAGCCTACTGTTCTCCTCATGGTTTCTATCATGTGTTTTATAGATAGGATAATTAGCTGCTGTAAATGCCTAAGCGTTCAGGTTGTTGCTTTGTGCTTTATATAGCTCTGTTCATCCCCTGAGCTGTGCTTTTGCTCCAGAAGCAGGCAGAGGCATCTCTAATGAATTGAACTCCATGCGAGCGCGCAGGTCGTTTTCACAGTTCTCGTAGTCCTTCTGGGTAGCTGGTACTTCCAGAAGGGAAGGGTCAGAGAAGGAAAAGATGCCTTTGTATACAAACGCCACACAGATGATGAGTGTCAAAAGGAAATGGGCAGCATTCCATTTCAGCAAGAAGACTTCAAGTAACCTTAAAAAAGGCGGCTGGTGAATAATTACAAGCTCGTGTTTTTTAAAGCCGTTACCTTTGGCGCTGTGGTTTGTGTTTTGGTAGCGCACACCCATTTCTGCAGAAAGCATCTCTAGTAATTACAGGCTTCAAAGATTACCAGTATCTTCAGCTGAGCTTTTTTTAGCTTTCTGCCATTATCCCAGAATAACGGGAGGTCTTTTGTTCTGAGGGACTGCTGGAGTTGTCACTCATGTGCCGCTAATTTAGACGTTAACTAGCAAATATTTTATTTCTTAACATAGACAGTGACACTTTAATTGAATGCACAGCTCCATCTTTCCCTGCCATCTTAAATGGAGCTATTGTTATCAGTGTTTGACAGTGAGCGTAAATGACACATGGGAGCATTTAATTTTAGTGTGAAGTGCAGATACTCTTACTGACGTGGTATTTTAGAGCGTCCAACAGTGAACCTCCACCCCTGCAGATATTAGTCAAAATTCTGAGCTATTTAAATATAAAATCTAGCACATTCTGGGATTAAACACTTTTAATACCTGTTTATCATGCCACTACGTCATCTTCGCTGTGATTTAGAGTCTATATTATATATTTAATGTAAACGCCATACCTAAATAAAGATACACAATATGAATATATGCTCAATGTAAATATGGTCATTTGTATGAATTATATAAATAAATATTGTGTATGTTTTATTTTAAATATATTCACATCATCCACTCAGACCTTTTCCTTCTTCTGAGCTTTTAATGTAATTTAGTCACGTCTAAGTAAAAAGATCACTGTGATTTTCAGCGTCAGATCATGATTTATTTAGTTCTTGAGTATTAATGTTGTTAGCATTTCTAATACTAAGCTTAACTTGCAAGTTTTTAGGACTTCCCGGACCGCTTATGTAAGAGAGCACACATTTCCCTTTCTCTTCTGAAGGGGGCTGGAAAAGCAGCTGCGATAACAGCGCTAGCGCTAGCTGAGCCTGCATAGCAAGAGGCAGGGGCTGGAAAAATGCAAGCAGCGTGTAACTGGTCCTAAAGGCTGCTACTGAGAGAAGTCAAAGGATCATTGCTAAGTCGTCATAAAAAGCCTTACATCTCTGTCTGTAAACAGTTGGCGCCATTTCTCTGAACGGAGAGCAGTTCCACTGACGCGTAAGGAGCTGCTTCAGGTCGCCGTGCCAGCGTTAGAGTCGCACTCCGCACACTTTTTGTTGTGTCAGGGTCCTTGTGCTCTTCTTTCAAAAGACGTGTGTTTGCTTTCATCTCTCTCTGCAAAGGATGTCCAGTTTTGTAGAGCCTCCAGATATAGTCAAGAAGTTGTCCTGGGTGGAAAACTATTGGCCTGATGATGCTCTTCTGGCTAAACCGAAAGTTACCAAGTACTGCCTGATCTGCGTGAAGGACAGCTACACGGATTTCCACATAGATTCGGGAGGAGCTTCTGCGTGGTACCATGTGCTGAAGGTGAGGGGACGTGTTTTTGCGGTGTATCTAGTAGCGAACTATATTTTACATGCAAAGACCGTCCTAAAATTCTCTCAAAAATGTGGGTCTCGGGCTTTTTTCCGCCACGGTCCTGTTGTATCCTTAAGAAATACGCAGAGCCATGACTGCTGTAAGTGGGTACGCTCTCAGCAGTGCCAGCGGCTGCCGAGCGAGGAAGCCACTCGGACTGTGGAAGTTGTCTGTGTATTCTCACTGTATTTGGGTTTTAATATTTGTTTAGTGCCTTCTGCACATACGTCACCTAAGACCTGGAAGATAGTACACCCTGCTTTTGCGGGGTAATGGAATCTGGCGCTGTGAACTTTTTGCAATATCAGTCCCGCGAATCTGAGCAAATGCGGTCAGCTAGGGATTTAGTTGTTTCAGCTGTTCTGTACAAAGCCGACGAGTAAATTTTAATTCAATAGTGTTAAAATATGTAACGCTATATATTTATTTAGATAAATATTTGTGTGCACGCGTGTACGTGCGTGGATCTGGGCCAATGCGGCAGTGCTTGCTGTCGCTGTTTGTTGCTGATTTTGTATTTTATGTTTTCTGATTCAGGGAGAAAAGATATTTTATCTCATCAAACCAGCCTCTGCAAATATTTCGCTTTATGAACGCTGGCAATCGGCAGCAAACCACAGTGAGATGTTTTTTGCAGACCAAGTAGATAAATGTTACAAGTGCACAGTTAAACAAGGACAGACACTCTTCATTCCGTCAGGTGAGCAGGCTGTTGCAGGTGAGGTTTCCTGCTCGTTTTAAAGCTGCTGAAATAGCATGTCCGAAATGCTTGAGGGATGTGATTTGACCACTTGCCCTGGCAAAGTATGAAGTCTAAGTCTCAGTAGGAGTATAATTTCATAGGCTTACAAAACAAAATCAGAACTTTTACTGCTTTCTATCAGTATTTTAGTAGCCTTTTAAAAATACGGCTAGTAGGTAGAGTGTTCCGCTCTTGGTCTAGCTGGGTTACAGTAACTCATGAGTTCTGTCTATATATCCAACCGTGGCGTAGGTGCTGTTTGCCATCTAACAGAGAATTCACGTTGAATTATTTGCTGGCCATGACTCCCCACAAGATCCTTTTCACGGTCATTGATTCCCTGTGACACTAAGGAAGTCTCACGAGTGTGACTGTGCATTTATGGTTTCACGGGAGGCTGAAGACCTGGTTTCACAAGTTTTTATGGGTTATTTCACAGACTTGGGCTTTCATTGCAGCTTAAGGATGGTGGATTTTGTTTTTCTCAGTTCCTGGGAGGGTCTTCGTAAGGATAGGGAGTTGATCAGCGGATAGTGCAGAGTTTTAAGTGAACACAGTACTACTCGTGCCCCTGTCCCTCACCTCCCTCTCACCATCAACAATTATATCCTCTTTCGCATGGCTGTTTCCAGCGCTCCCTGTTACCTCTTGACCCTGTAATCTCCTTGGGACCAGGATTTTTCTCTTCCTCTGTGTGCCTTTAAATGATGCACTGCCCACTCGATGCATAGTCTGAGTTGAGGCTTCTTCCAGGCAGCGTGGGTAAGCGACAGCACAGGTACTTGTGTTTCGGAGGCAGCATCCAGTAGTGCCATTTTTCTGTGTGTGAGTATATTCTTGCACAGAGCGTTTACACACTTGAAGTTTTCTTTGACTGTTAAAAGTGGAAAGTAGGTATTTCTCTCATGACGACCATATGTGGAGCAGATGGTGGAATAAAACACCAAGCAATTTACAGAGATTCACTAATTTGAGTAGATTTTTGTACGAAAATAAATGTTTGGAAAACACCTGTTCCTGACACTACAATAAAGTCAGCGTCAGGAGCTGTCACAAACTTTTGTGGTGATGTGAAAGCAGCTACCATTGCGTAGCTGCTGCTGCTTTGCACGGTAACGAGAAGGTAACGTCAGTGCGAGCAGTATGTCCCCTTTCACTGTCTGCCACCACTGAAGATGGTCCTGGGACTGGGAGTCAAAGGCACGTAGCACCTTCCTGGGCTGGGCCTTCATCGTGCGAAACAAACGAGGCCGGATGCAACTTTGTTCAAAGCGTATGTGGTTCTGGCGCTGACCTGGCCTGAAGAGCTGCGTTGGGATCTCGGAAGCAGGTTGCAAAATGAAATACAGACATCGCGTTGCGAATAAAGTCTTTGTTACTGTGATTCCAGTTTTTACCCTCGGGACTCTTCTCTTTCTCTTTTAGGTTGGATTTATGCAACGCTAACACCCGTAGACTGCCTGGCCTTTGCAGGACATTTTCTACATAGTCTAAGTGTTGAAATGCAGATGAGGTAATCTATCTTTAAAATCTGAAATTAGGCTCAGCAGAGGCTCAGTTTTTAGTAAATTTGCCATGCTCTCTCCTGTTCATTAGCCTACATTTGCACTAACATTGATGTAGCTCTATTGGGCAGTTTTGGAAAGCGCACCCACGTTTCTCCCCTTTGCCCGTGTTCTCCCGTGCCGAGTTATTCCAAGCTGACGTTACACCTATTGCATAGCACATGGAAGGTTATGTGAGGTGCTTGGATTGATGTGGCCAAGTCCTGAAGGAAGAACAGTTAAAAACTCAGGAGTTTTGCCCTAGAACATGCCATTCGTCTTCTGGATAAGCCCCTATCTGCTCAGCTGGGCTCTTTGCCCGGTGTAAGACAGTACAAGTAGTTCTTTACTGATGCTGGGCAAATAATGCAATAAAACTATCTTGCATCCCTATCACACAGTTTCTTACTAGTGTTACGTTTATGTTTTGCATTCAGTCTGATGCCAGAATGCGTGGTAGCAGCACGGAGAAATGAAGCACTGTAAAACGAGCCTCAGGCGTTTATAAGCAGTGCTTGTCACTGCCTGACGTACTTGCGACCTACTGTGCTTTAAGTTCACGTGGCTTTGTATTGCAGGGCATATGAAGTAGAAAGACGATTGAAAATTGTCAGTCTGACCCAGTTTCCAAACTTCGAAACTGCATGTTGGTATATGGGAAAGCATCTACTAGAGACGTTCAAAGGTAAAGTTGCATTTCCTTGCCTGCCTTAATTGCTTAGCTTTGGGGGCCTGAAAATAGTTACTCTTAATTTCTGCTGAAGTGTCGTGTAGAAGATAGGCAGGTGGCCAAAATCACTCTTGCGAGTATTTGGAAACTACTTTTAACATACCAGCCCTGTGGTGGTATACACGTGCTGGTCTGGTCCAGCTCTCCCCTTCATATCCTGCCGTCTCGCTCTAGGAAGGTCCTTGACTGTGCCTCTTACCTAAGGCAAGGCTTCATCTTCTTCATAAACTGTATTTAAGTTGCCTCAGAGGCAAATAATGTCGTAACGTTAGTTTTTAGTTGCATGTCAAGTCTGGATTCATTCCCTGTTTTAACCTAATGACGTGCTCTGTCAGCCCAAGGCGTAGAGTAGCACTTCTCCCATCGTTCTGCTGATCCCGGTTGAAGTGTGCGGGCAGTTTGCATATACACGGGGCCACAGGAGCAGCAGAGGTGTGGCCAGCAGGAGCGCTGAGGATTAAAGCAAAGTTTTCTGTGAAATTCAAAATCTTCCCGATCAGATTCCTTCAGAGTTGATCCAAACATCCATGCATGTATGTTCTTTGCAGATTCCATCTCACTTCGCTCTTCGCCTCTATTTCTCTTACTACAGAACACGTCTAGAGGCACCCACCCGATCCTTCTATAACGAGAAAAATGTGTCTAATTAATAAGTAAGGTGAGGGGTCCCTCAAAGCGTCGCCTGGAAGGGGGCCCCTTGTGGCCGACTCTCAACAAAAACTGGAATGAGGGCACTCACGCAGAAGTGAAATGTTTTGCCCAGTATAACCTTTGTTTCCACGTATGAGTGCTTGTGTTTTCAGTCCGCATAAAAGAACCGCTGACGGTACCTTTTTATTCCCACAGCCTAGGATGTACGAACATGGAAGCTAGCTTGAGTATGGGACCAAGAAAGGAACCAGAAGTATTGCCAGCGTAGACATAACTTACAGGAGCACAGTGTAGGAAGGCTGATTTGTGGATTTATGACGCAATAAATATACTCCTTATTACCATTAAGTTGTAATAGGGATTCATGTGTGGTGACCAACTTTCAAAGAGTTTTAACTTTCCCAGTTAAACTTTTCCAAATTAAAGACTTCATGTAAAACAACTTTAGCTATCAGTGTTTGAATGGCATCGTTTTTTTTCCTCTACTTAGGTTTGCATAAAGCTGGGCAACAACCACCTGCTCATTTACTCCAAGGAGCAAAAATTCTCAATGGTGCTTTCAGGTCATGGACTAAAAAACAGGTAGGAGGAGCAGCCTGCTTCGATGTTATGTGTCCCTCAGGTTTGTCAGTCACTGGAACAGAGAGCAAACGCAAGAACAAATGGCATCTCCATAGCAAAACAGCTAATTCTAAAATCCCAAAGAGAAGGGACTGGGAGAACAGGGGCGGAGGGCAATCGGTGCCACATGAGGAGCCAGCAAAAAATAAAAAGGTACCAGCAGAGTTTTTAAAAAGTCAATTCTGCACATGGCCAAAAGGATACGTAACGAACGCTCTCCCCGACTCTGAGCATTTTCATGCGCCAAGTCAAGTAAGCAGGCGTTGTGTACACGAGCGAGGCCTAGAACGACGCCCGCATTTTTGTGTGCGCAAGGTGCCTGGTTCCTGCAAATCAACACGTTAATTGAGCCAGAAAATACATACTGGTTGGAGAGAAGGCTTAAAGGGATTTGCTGCTGCAGTCATTTCAGAAGCGTTGTTCTTGCGTGTGTTGCTCCCAAAGTTTTGGAGAATTAGCTGCAGGAGACAGGCCGTTCGATCATAAAGCGTGAACAGGGGAACTTTCGGACATTTTAAGAAGAGGTGAGCTGCTGAGTATGCAATGTTGCATACGCAGTTAGGTCAGTTCGGTGGCTGTCCTAGATTTAAATGTAGTCAGGGACTTGGCTGCTCCCTACTGTGAAAAGCCAGTGCTTGAGCCTGAATTCAGAATTGCTCCCTGGTTTCCTGTAGAAGGACTGACTGGCGCGGAAGCTCTCTTCGCCATGTCCCCCTGTTTATTTTTCCGCTTGCCATGCAGATGAGAAGTAGTGAGTCAAAGGAAGTGAGACTGTCTTGGCATTTAGGTAAAGCTGAACTTTGAGTATTGTAACAGGACATGTGAATGCAAATGTTGTTATTCCTGTTTGGGAGCTCCCGGACCACTTTGCTGACAAGGTGTCTGCCTGTTATTGAAGACAACAGCCTAAGACAATCTCTCCTTATAGATGTAGAAAAGGAATTTCTCACAGAACCTCATATAAAAGGGTGAGCGAAGTGATGTTACAGTATTGCCAATGCAGTAATATCTGAAAAAGACTATTGACTTTGTTGTTCTCCTAGGAAATACTATTTACAATAACATCCAGAAGAAGAAAAAAGTCTTTTTTTTTTTCCTTATTTGGACTGCTAATGCAGTCAGTATTGATTTCAGTACATAGGAAAAATATGAACATGTCACTTAATGAGTTTTTTTAATATTTTTGCAAAAAACATGCACAGAATCAGCAGTCTGGCTTTGTTGTGTTTCAGGCTCTAGCAGAGCATGAAGACGAACTACCAGAAAACTTCAAACCAGCACAACTTATTAAGGACCTTGCCAAAGAAATAAGATTAAGTGAGGTTTGTGCTCTTTTCGTAATATTAGCTGTATTGTGGGTCTTCTAATAATCTAGGCTATGAAATGGATGAATCACAGAATCACAGAACGGTGGTGGTTGGAAGGGACCACCAGAGATGCCCCAGTCCAACCCCCCAGCTAAAGCAGGTGCCCCCAGAGCAGGGTGCACAGGAACGCGTCCAGAATCAAAATAAATGAATCTTTTTTTCCTGCTCTCTTCGTTAAAACAATTCATGTGAGGTTTCACAGCAGAGGGACTGCTCAGGACTCTTGTCTGTGGCTGAGCCGCCACATGTTCTGGGCTCCTGTTTGCTTTTCTCCCCGGCTTTACGCTGTGTCTGCCTGCCCTACATCCTTCCTCCTCCACCTTCTCCTAACTGGACTGGCCACATTCCCCCTCCATCCTTTTTTAATCTTTCACTTTAGCTACTCCCTGCCCAAAAATGTGATAGAACTCAAAGAACACTGTTGCCATCCCCCTGATCATGCTCCCCGTGTAGTATCTCCTTTTCCTTACGGTCGTCTGTCTTGTCTGTGACATCGTGTGAGCTTGGGACTACTGTTCTGTACGTTGTCCCAATAGGAAGCCTTGCTCTTGGCTGACTTCTAGGCAGAGTTGCGACAGCAAATGCGATAATAATTATAATAACACCCCTCCCCAAAAAAACCAACCCCACAAAAAGAACGAAAAAAGGAGGTTGCGTGGAGGTGTCGTCCATTAAGTCTGGTATCGTGTTCCACTTAGTGGAGATGTGTGACAGTGCAAGGTGGCAACAGCTAGTTCCGTTGTTTTCAGAAGACATTGTGCTGCCTTCCACCCCCTTTCTAACTGTATCCAAAGACTTCACAGTTGAAATCTGTCTTGTCCTTTTATGTAGTATGTAAGTTTTGTGATTGTCATAATTTCTTGTGATAATTTCTTTTTAATTAGTCAGACAGTGTTAGTTTTAATTGGGCAGCTATTTTACTGCTTATTTTTCCTGAGGGCATGCAGCATGATTCTGCTGCATTTATCACATCTAAATTAAATGGAACTGGTTTGCGTTCAAGCTGATTATGATTTTAAACAAAAGCGCATTCATTTTGTACATTTGTTTGTATGGGCAGTCCATTTAGCAGCCCTACCTGATGCTATAACCTGGTGAGTTGCATTCCTTACGAAGCCACTGGAGTTTCTCGAGGCCAAACTGGTGCTTAAGCAACGTCGGGGCGGGAATTAGTGGTGAGCAGAGCGTTACTGTGGCGTGTGATGTGGTCTTCATTCCCTGGCCAGCCTGACCTGTGAACGCAGTTACCCCGTTATTGAAGGGAGGCTCTTTGGGGTTTGTTTCCCCAAGGAAGAGAGGGTGCGGCTGAACATCTAACCGAATGCCTTCCCATTTTGTGCTCAACTACAGAATGCTTCGAAAGCCAGCAAAGCAGACACGAGTGCCAGCACAAATGCCGAGGAGATCTGTCCTGTGGAGAAGGAGGAGGCACCATCACCCGTCCAAGAGACGCCTCCGCCCCCGCCTGTAGAAAAGCTCCCGAAAAAAAAGACTCCCAAAACTGTGAAAGCCCCCAAACAACTCAAGCCATCCAAACCTCCCAAACCTCCCAAGCCACCCAAACCCCCTAAGCCTCCCAAAACACCAAAAGTTAAGGGAGAAGGAAAAAAGAAAGGAAAGAAGGTGAAAGAGAGTCCACCGCCGGCCATCCCGAATCTCGACTTGCTGGAGGCACACACGAAGGAAGCTTTGACAAAGATCGAGACGCCAAAGAAGGGGAAGGTGGGTCATCTTTTAACCTCTCGCTGTTCTCTCACCGTAACGGGGATAGCATCACTCCTTAGGTCTCATGAAAAAAAGCATTTAAGCAACACAGCGTAAAACCCTGTCTCCACTGAAGTAACCGAAAGTTTTGTAAATGCTAGCTTATTGCCCTTTTTTAATCTGACTGACTGATTTGGTTTGACTGTTTGCTCGGTTATTCGTTTGGTAAGGAGCCTCCAAGAAACCTATTGACTCAAGCTGACTCTGGCAAGCTACTGCCAGTTCCCTGCCCAAACTGAGGCGAGGTGAAAATTAGAAGACATTTTTAATGGGTTTTTTTTTGCCCCCTGAACTATTCTGTTCTTATTTCAGGTGTTATTAGCGCGCTCGTGTGCATTTCCATAAGGGGTTAGCAAAGATGAAGGACCTCGTTTCTAAAGCATCTTATTTGCATGAGATTTTGGTTTAGAACGAGTGAGTGAAGATAAAACCATAGTTCGCTTCCGTTTTTGCCCACGTAGGACGAGTTTCATATCGGTGCCCATTAATTTGACGTGAATTTTGCTGCTGACTTCAGTAGAGGCCAGGATTTCATTGAGGCACTTGACAGAGTAATGCGTTGTACACTGTTCGTTAAGAAGCATCCATAAGTCTCTTCTAAAATGCTACTGAATTTNATTAATTTGACGTGAATTTTGCTGCTGACTTCAGTAGAGGCCAGGATTTCATTGAGGCACTTGACAGAGTAATGCGTTGTACACTGTTCGTTAAGAAGCATCCATAAGTCTCTTCTAAAATGCTTCTGAATTTCCTAGTAGTTTGTACACGGTTTGCAAAACCTGTCCACGGAGCAGTAGGCAGGGAGATAGCGTGTTTTTACAGTAATCTTGTGTGTTGCTGCATCGAAGAGAAATGCAACTCGTCTTCTGCATTCTCTGAAGCAGCAATATTTGATTGAATCTCGTATTTGGGTTCAAAAAGAATGAATCAGAAGAGGAGTTTTCAGAAATACGTCATGTTATATTCCAGATAAAAAATGTGTTTCTGTAATATGCCAGCACTCCGTCCTCATTAAGAGTACATGCTGACTTTTTCCCCAGGCCGCAAAGAATGTTTTAAGTGTTCCCAATAAGGAAACTGCTAGTAAGCAGAATGAGGTGGAGAAATTTGAAGTTCGAGAGCAAAATAAAAGCAAAACAGAAGCCAAATGGAAATATAAGGTAATGTCTCCTGTTCAATTCTGCTCCTGATTCTGCCACGTAGCATTAAGTCAAGGGTGGAGAAATGTTCATAGGGCTGCCTAAGCAGAGAGGACAAGGCACCAGTCTTCAGTTCCCAAAGAAAAACTTTTGAGCAGCAAATAATCAAGAAATCACCGATAAAGGAGGGGCGGCAGACTCTTCAAAAGCACGTGCCGAATTGTCCGTCTTCATCCTTGTTGGAGCCAGTGGGAACACTGTTAATAGCGAGATTTTTCAGTGCTGATCTCTTTTGCGATTCTTACTTTAACGTAGTCGTGCTACTTTAAGTCTGGAGATGTTCCAGAGAAATCAATAGCTAATGACGGCATTAAAGTAAAGTTAATGAAATCTGAATTATGCCACATGAATTAAAAGCTTGCCTTCCTGCAGGGCAACGTAGGGTGAGTAAAATTCATTCGTAGAGTAATATATTTTTTCTCCAGGTACCATTTAAAACAAGGTGACGCTAGGCTTTCTCGCAGAAATAGCTGTCTGCATTTTGGCTGCTTTGTGAACTTTTAGTGACAGAGGTGCAAACAAATTCACCAAAACAAAACAAAAGTACATGCGTTTTCACGTGGGGAAACTACTAAGAATCATGAATCATTAACACTAGAGACACCTAAATTTTTTGTGTTAAAAGAAGCCACAGTTCATGTGATTAGATTAATACGTACCAATTAATTCCGCAGCCAGTATGGCTTAGGGAAGTATTAAGGCGATGCTTAAAAAATAATCAAAGGCTTCCTTTGCACTGGATGACTTTGATATTAAATTATTAAATTCATAATCCAAGCTCTTGTGAAGGTATGAAAGAAGCAAGTGGAGCCTGGGAATAAAATGCAGTCATATTTGCGAGGTTACAGGCACCGTGCTGGGTTCTGTCCCTAGCCACACAGGCACGGCGCCGATGAGCAGCGTGCGTACCCTGTGCTCTGATTCACGAAATGTGTGGTTTGCGTTTTACATCAGCCCGTACCAATTTAAGAGAGCGGTGTGTAAATTTGGCATCGTGTTTGTGGCGGGCGTTGCTTAAACTGGTGCTGAAGTGCTTCTTGAATGGGGGACAAGTCCCTGAACTAAAACCCATGTAGTCGAAGGAGGAGCATAATCCTCTATTACTCACCACGTTTGGGGAACGTATTTTTCCCTGCATATAGATCAATGGATTCTCTGAGGTTACCTCGGAAGCCGAAACGTCAACAACTCATTCAACTAATTTTATTGGGGTTTTTTGGGTCTTTTGCCTTGCAGAACAGTAAACCTGATTCACTTCTGAAAATGGAAGAGGAACACAAGTCAGAAAAGACGCCTTTATCAGGAAACAAGGACAACAAATTTACATTCTCTTTCTCTAATAAGAAGTTGCTTGGGTAAGTAAAAAGTATGACAACACACATCGATTTAAGAAGCAGATTAAAAAGTCCCGTCATTATTTATGGCGTTTTTATACAAGAAGGTGAAAATCTGCCTTTCTGGTCAATGTAGAAAATACACTTACACAGAAAGTTCTTTGCTCTAGAACCTCATTTTACCTAGAACCCAGCACAGCTGGCTACGATAGCAACCACCTATCCTTGAGGCTGGTAGCTTGCTTGAGAATAGTGTCTTCAGTATTCGGGCAGCGTCTCACGTTGTGGCACTTCAGGGTCCTCCCATTTGAGTTACGTTAAGTGGCTTTTGTGCAGATCTTACTCGGGGCTCATTTTTAAGAAACTGTTAAATGAACTCTGCATATCCAAATTCCGTGCTGCGTGTGCGTTATGCATAGCATGATATGCTGTGAGACAGCTTTAAATAATGTAGTGCTTATTTGAAGCCAGCCAAGGCTACTGTAGATGGCATCATATTTGGAGATAGAAATTGTAGATACAGAAATGTGTTTGTAAAATGGTTTGAATTGCTGTGGCACCTCCGAAAGTGTTCAGGTTGACTGAGATTTCTGCATAAAGATGCTCGTTGTCTTCCTCTCTGCCAATTTCTAAAATGTTTTCCAGTCAGAGTATTGTTACTGATTTGTAATCTCTTTTTTTTTTTTCCCCAGTTCAAAGGGAGTCAAAACCCAGCTGAATACTAGTGTGTTTGGGTCACTGCAGAATTTTAAAGAAGATAAGGCAAAACCTGTACGAGATGAGTACGAATACGTGTCAGATGATGGTGAACTAAAAATTGATGAGTTTCCAATCAGAAGGAAGAAAAACACTACAAAAAGAGAACTGTCCTGTAAGAATATTTCCTATTTTGTCTGTATTTGCTCAACAAAGCCTTATGTTTTGATTGTCCAAAAGCAGTCTTTAAAATCTAGGTGCTTTATAATAAAGAAAACCGTGTCTTAGCTGCCAGTCAGATGTAAGTGGATTTGAATTGCTTTGGAAGTTAATGGCTTAGGAGTGCTGTTTTTTGAAGGGAAAAGAATTATGACTTTGTTTTTCTTTTTTTTTTTAAATTCAGTTTTATCAGATAAAAAAGACACTCTGCAGCACACTCCTGTGAAGAAGCCAAAGGTGGAGTCGGTATCGTACAAGGTATGGTTATTACGGTACCTGTCACAAGCAAGCACCAACAGTACACGTGGCAGGACTGTAAGAGCAGTAGCAAAGCCTTCTCACAAGCTGTTGTCACGTCCTCTCCTTCCTTCTGCAGTCACAGGTGCCCAGAACAGGTAGCATTCGGACATTGCCAGGACTAAGCATAATCTGGTACTCTGGCTTGAGCTCCTTGTGCATGATCACGTCTGATGGGAAGCACGCGTGGGGACCGTGACGGTTGTATCACAAGGACAGGAGCAAGCCATAAGGAGGAGTGGGAAGGGCCAGAAGGGTTTTTGTGTCGTACCTGGCTTGATGTTGCATTGCTGACAGGCACAGGGGTCTGTCCCAAGCTGTGCTCCCAACCTGTGCCTGTCCCCACATTTCCATGCGCTTTGAGCACTGGGCATTAAATTTCCATGTTCACGTTTGACAGATGAGAGTCGGAGTAGTGCTCGTGCAACTGAACTCACGTCGTTTGACCTTTCACATTACTGGAAGCCCTTAATGCCTGTTAAGTTGCAATTAATGGGTTTGTTTGCTGTCACTTAGCGGAGTCTCCCTCTGCCCATTATGAGCTTACGTCTAGAATGCGCTTGACTCAGTGTGGCCGTAACTCGAGGCAGTGACAGTGTGCCTGTTGATAGCTTACCTTCAGGCCGCTGAAGAGCACAGGCGTAAGTTTGCTGCTATTTGCGTTAGCAATGAAGCTCAATGCTGGAAATTAAATGACATGAAATGACTTTAAATGGCATTAAAATTAAATGTTTTGCCCAACTGTTAATACAAATTCATAGTATAATATCTGAAAAAGTCAGAAAAAGCAAACTAGCTTGTTAACACAGGACTGTAGATGACCAAAATGTTTGGCCTCAGGAACTAAGGAATCTTTTTCATACTGGTTTGGCTCAGGGATATTCAAGAGCAAGTGCAGACCTCCTTGCCTCAGTCAGTAGTTGACGTCTGGAGACTGGTGCAGAGGGAACGGGGGAAAACATGCTGGTATCTCACTGTGCAGAAGCTTCAGGAGAGAGGCCAGTTCCGGAGAGAGCAGTGGTTGACGGTCTCAGCAGTAGGGACTGGGGCTTTGGAGGCCTGAGATCAGAGCAGGAATGGGGAAGAAAGTGCTGTTGTACTCCTAGACTACAGTATGCAGAGATACCAGCCCCAGAAAGATAGTTAGATGCAGGTAACTTCCTTCAGTGGCCCCTGTGCTACTGTTCATGTGTGTCTATACCATTCCTCCGTCAGATCTTTGTGTTCTCTTGCAGTAGAGATGGCAGAAGTGGGTCTGTCCCTGTGTCTGAGTTGGCTGTGTTCATAGTCTTGCAAGATACGGACCTGTGCCCTGATGCACACCTGGGCTGACTGAGATACAGCCACACGTTCACCTCTTTTGCTACATGGGTCACGGTCTCAAGAACAGGAGCAGGGGTTGAGAAAGCAACGCAGCACCTGGAAACGCCACTGGTACAGTGGTTTGATCCCATGCGCAGGATCAGATCTTAAAGCTGATACTCCAGGGTTGGAAGGGGAAAGCAAAACCTACCATGCCTACAGACTGCAAGGAAATGGGCTTTTGCTGTGTACTTGGTTTTGGCTTTGTTTTTTTTCTTTAATGAAAGCAAGTTACGAATGCTAGCCCTGTGTCTTCGGAGGAGCAGCAGGCTGCAGAAATTATTGCGTCGTTCTTGTTGACTACTTTAGTGAGTTTCTGTTTTTTTGAGCCTTTTCCTTGTTTCTGCAGAGTGATGACTCGTCAGATGAAGATTTGCTTCACATTGACACGGAGGCAAAGCCAGGGCGCAATTCCAAAGTAAAGAAAGAGAGTGGAAGTTCAGCAGGAATTCTTGATCTTTTGCAGGCAAGCAAGGAAGTTGGGGGTTTAGAGTATAACACCAACAGGTATGCACCAAAGGATGTTGTTTCCTTTTACCCGTAAACAAAAATTGCTCTTTTGTGGTTGTGTTTGTGTGAGTGAGCGAGAGAATGAATTTTGCAGCTCAGTAACTGTTTTTTCTCGAGTCAGGAAATTCTTCCTTTATCCTGTGATCTGGAGGGAGAGGCGGGGAAGTGTGTGGGAAAGATTTTGGTGGTATAATTTAAACAAATAGAAGCCCTTCACATCTGTAAATGCTGAACAGCCATTTTAGTAGTAATATTATAATAGATGAATCATTTGAAAGGAAGAGAGAGCTCAGCGAACGCAGCTTGAGGGCATGAATAATGTTTTTTAATGTAGTAATAATGTAATAATCTAAATGGCCAGCATTCCTTCCGTAAGGCATTGTAAGGTGCTGTGCATTTCCCTGAGTACTGAATGTTTGAAAGAAGAAAATAGGAAACTGTCTACCCTCCCACACACCCCCGGTCATCATTCTTCTCCCCACCAAAACACTTGGCTTGGGAAAAACCAAACTCTTTCATGGGTACTTGTGTACCTAAACTGGAAGCGCTTACCCGGGCTTGGTTCTGTTTCATATGGGAGCACTGTAGGTGGACACTGAAGTTGACCCTGGATGTTTTGGAATATGGTTCATAAGGTACAGCACTAGATCTTTTAATAATCCAAACAGTGAGCAGTGAAAAGAAACGCAAAATGTTCCTAGACTCAAATCCTGGAGTTCAGGGCTGTCCGGGACAAGGGTTTTGTTTGGACCCATCTCAAAACAAATGTATGGGTTCACTACGTCCACTCTTTACAGGCCAAGTCTGATCTTAAACTGCTGATAGAGCAATTAGGTTATAGAAGTATCCGTGTCCCCTTGAAAGAAGCTAGTGGGAAATTTCACGTATGGAAATGTCACGCTTAACCCAAACCTTAGGAACAAATCCCCGGAAGGGGTTTCGGAAACGTCAGCTGAATTTGTGGCTTCCGTGCCCAGAATGGCACTGCAGGCATGAACTGCTATGCCTTGTGCCCTGCGCTCCCTCGTAGTCCGCTGATTCAGTAGATCTTCGCTGCTGCCGTCTTAACTGAATCATTTGTTCCTGGCTGTAGAAAACCAGAGGTATTCACCTAAGCGCTCTCCACTGCTCTGGAGGGGCCACAGCCTTGGTACTTTTGGAAGCTGTGGGCTGTTGGTAAATTGCTGGCGCAAGTTTCTGTCCTCTAGCCTGTTGTTGCAAACAAAGGAATTGTCCTCTGAAAGGTGAGAATGGCAGGCTAGGTGGTGATGTGGGAAATGACGTGAAATGTGAGGTAAGGCCGTTCTTCTTTGGCGTTTTAATTACCCGGTTCCATCTCCACTCTTGCTTTGTTTGATAACCACCTTCGCTAGGCAGGCAGGACATGGTGGTTCTCCAGGCTGGGTGCCTGAAGCAGCATTTATCCCGCTCATGATTCATATAGCAGATGTTGCGAGGAAGCAAGAGATGCATTGCACCATTTTATACGTGCAAAGCAGCAAAACCAGTCTGCTTCGAGCAGTAAAGCCAGATACCACATTCAGTGGTTGCTGCAGTACCCTGACCGCATCTTTTTCCTCCCTGTTTTCTCTAGGTGTGCCTTGGTTATGCAAAGCCACAGAACCTGTGGAGGAGGTAGAACTAGCTGTAGGAGTGGTCTGAGAGTTGAGAACAGGCTGGACAAAGAGAGGCTGGCGCTGTCCTTCTCACCCATGCTGTGCCCTTGCTGGGTGCCAGGTGTGCGTGACCCAGCAAAAGTACAGCTTGCGAATTGGAAAGGACCTGTGAAAGTGGAATGAGAAGATCCCCTCAGAGAGGAAGATATTATGTAAACCTGGGAAAGATTGGAAGTTAAAAGCCGTAACAGAATTCAAAAAGATATGTCCCGTGGTCAAAGGGGAACATATGGAATAAGTTACCAAGGGAAACCATAGAAGCAAATTTTATCAGTCGGTAAAAAAAAAAAGAAGGTTGTTTTTTTTTTTTAGTATTGAGAGAGAAGATGGAATTTTTTAAGGTTGCAGCGTGGTGACAGAGCTACAGAGAAATCTAAAGGAGGGAGTGTTGCTGAACCAGAAACGTCTTCTGGTTCAACCTTCCTCAATTTATTAGGCAATTGTCTCTTTCACAGCTTAGATGGTTGCAAGAAATTAAAGCGTATTATATAGGCTGGCTTCTTGCAGGGTGCATCAGTTGTGAAGTACGCCGCAGCTTTGTGAGAGGCTTGCCTTCGCACATCGACATTTAGAGTTTATTACTTGTTGCAGCACGGTGATAGGGATCCTCATCTCTGTGTGGAACAGAGGCGTGCGTGCAGAGCCTCCTGTAAGAGTTCTCTGTTCATCCCTAATGGGGCTGAAAAAAGCCAGTGATTTTAAAATCCAGTAACATAGTCACGACATATCCTCAGAAGGCTGACCTTGACAAGCCTGCTGTTTCCAGGGAAGAGATCTAATCTCACTTTAGTCCTGGTTTTCCTCCATTCCTGCCTTCCCCCTAGCAAGGGGTGGTTGATCAAAATCCTGTGGTTGCGGAGGGTATGGGGAGAGATACCAACGTGTCTGCAGCTCCCAGGAAACAGAGTATTTTTTCTTGTCTGAGCTCAAGTGGGTCAGTGGTTCTAAATTTTCCCGATCTCTTGAGATTTGGCCCCAGCTCTGCGCCTGCTCTTCAAAAGAAATAATCCCGTTGGCACTTCTTGTCCATTTGGCTGTTCCTGTGAATTCCTTTTCCGTTCCGTGTTACGGTGCGTAGCGGAGCTAGTGTTTCTGTTGAATTTACGCTTACATTTTGGCACGTAATTAGACATCTCAGCAGGTAGTTCGGTATATCTAACCCTGGGAATGAGGTTGCCAGTGTAACGTGACTCCCATGCTTGAAGTTTGGTATAAAATAAGAAAATTTGTCAACCACTGTTAGAATTAAAAGAAATCTGCCTTGGCTGTTGTAACACTATTAGTCATTCCACGTATCACGTGGCTCACTGCCTGCTTACAATGTGCAGAAACGCAGGGACAAGCGGAAAAAACAGGTTAAAGAAATAGTCCTCAACATTTCTCTTCCTTGCTTGGCAGGTGTCTTGCTGTCTGCAATGGGTTAAAACTGCCACTCAGCACTGGAGCAGGGACTCAGGCCTTTCATTTTTCCTCCCTTCAGCCTGGGCTCTGTACCCAGTGTACTTGTAGACTTTGCGGTTTCTGAAATCAAAGTTGCAAACGCAGTCACATAACTAAACTCTCATGAATTACCGCCCTGTGTGTGGTAGTTCAGTGGCAATGTGTCATATCAATTTTGCCTCTTGTATAAACAACTAGGCTTTGACAGTGTGTGTTGCAGCTTGATTGAAAAAAGCTCCCAATAAATGAAATTACTGCGTTTCATTTCATAATTACGCTAGGCTTTTTAAATGGCCTTCACGTGCTTTTTTAAAAAAAAAACGGAAGAAACACGATATGCAAACACGCTGCGTCGCAACATAATGCCAATGTGGTCGTGTCTGACTCTCAGGAGCAATTTCCATCTTTCTCTACTTCTAAGGCAGGTAAAGGGTAGGCGTATGTCTGTGTCTATATCTATACATACGTATGTTTGGGTGTTCTGGATACTCCACGTAGCAGTAGTGCAGGTAGGTCTACGTGGAATCTCTTCTGGTCGCATAGCGGTCTGTGCAGATGAGAGACGGCTCTCAAGTGGGAAACACGTAGCCCTGTCAGGCCAGCGCAGGAGCTGCTGAACCCCAGCAGTAACTTAGGAGCAGGTCAGGGCTTTTTGTGATAATGACCGTATCGGAATTGTGCGAAACTTTACTCTGTCGAATATTGGACTGTCATTTGCAGCTGACCAAACCGAATGCCCTGATGACATTACCTAGATTGCTCTAGAGAGCTGCGTCTCCCGTACTTGTGTTGATGGTAGCAAGGTGGGGAGAGCTAATGACAGAGGTCCTGCAGAAAGGCTGCCGTAAATGTGGAAACAGTCTGAAAGAATTGAAATGGAATATGGAAAAAAGCTTGGAGGGAACTGGTAGTCACGTGGTCTTGAACTGAGCAAAATTATTTGTTGTTTCCAACTCTGATTAAAAAAATGGAAGGAAATACTGGTTTTGTACTTGAATTATTTGAGTTCCATAGTTTTATACAACTGTCACTTCTCCGAAATGCTGATAAGTCATTACTATCTTGGCTCCGCTTTGTGGTTCATTTGCATTTGGCCACAGGTAGGATGAGGGGAAATGCAGAAACGGCAGGGAAATACTATCACAGAGAGAGGATGGTGATTTGCTGCCTTGCCCTTACACGCACAACTGTTTTTCAGTGGTTCTTAGCTGACGTATTCCAGAATAACGGCAGGTGGAAGGGACCTCGGGAAGTCGCCTAGTGCAGCCGCCTGCTCCCAGCACAGCTGGCTGCAGAGTTTGACCCGGTTGTTCAGGGCATTGCCCTGGTGAGTTTTAAATATATTCAGGGATGGAGATTCAGCAGCCTCTCTGCGTGAGCTGCTCGGCCACACTCAGTATAGGCCGTTTCTTCTCATGTTGGGCTGGCGTTTCCCCTGCTGCAGCTTGTGACCACTGCCTTTCATCCTGTTGCTGTGCCCCCATGAGATAGTTCTTGTTTCGAGTGAGTTCTTGCTTCCATTTAGAAAATGCTCAGCGGTTCCTGTGACTTTCCCTTGCCGTTATCTATTTTTCCCCTGATCTTAAGGTGAGACTGGGCGGTGGTTACTCAGAGGCGAGGTGAGACCTTAGTGAGCCTACTGTCTCTCATCTCCGCCTTGCCCTTCGGTGCCTCCAGCCGTCTGTGTAGGCAACATGGAGAATGGGGAAGAAGCCACCCCTCAATGAGTAATACTCTCCTGAAATTAATAAATTCAATTTCTGAATGTGAAGATATAGGTGAAAGGCTTGATAATCACTTATGAAAGGAAGGAGATGATCCGCCTGGAGATGCTGAGCCCTCAGAGAGAGATGGCAGTAGTAGAATTGGTTGTGAAAAGTGAGGCGCCATCTCCCTGCGTGGTATCCTCTCCTCAGGGTGTTGGGATTGTCCGTGTGCCCAGACAGGGCAAGGGCCAGCCTCAACAAAGGAGGTAAAGCCTTAGCCTCTCCGTGCTGAATTGTGTGTGTTCTTGTCACGGTCACGGCTGTTTGCCTATTGCCACCCGCTCTGGAACCTGCGGTCAGGGGAAGGATGCTCTTCTCAAGTCTAGGCCGGTAACGCAGGCAATGTGAAAGCCCCAAAGCATAGCCTGAAGGGATGCTTTACGCTCTCCTCCCTCGCCAAGGCACTGCAAGCAACCAGCAAGCTGCTCTGGGATGTTAGGGCCCCAAGGCTTAAACCCAACGCAACAAATAGTTGCAGAGCGCGCTGTGTGTGGGGTGCAAAGCCGTCTGTGCCATCCAGACAATGCCTTCTTCCTCGGGTCCCCACTGAAATGAGTTGCCCTTCCCTGCTCCTCGTCACGCCGGCCCAACCAGTGTTACAGGCCCGTCAGCCCTAGGGGAGATTTTATTTGGGATGAGTTTTAACAGCAAATTTTCCCTTCCGTTATGGTGCTTCTCTCTGTTAATGATGTGAAAACGCGCTGCTGGTTTCAACTCTGGGGAGCAGCAGCAGAAAGGCGGTTGCTGGTGCTGACGATGCACGTAGCTCATTAGCCGGCTCGCGAGCTCAGGCTGCTCGGTGCGGGTGCAAGCTTGGCCTCTTGGCCTCCGTGCCAGCTCAGCGTGGGCTCTGGATGAAAGCTGAGCCTGGCAGTCCTTGGTACTCGTCCTCCACAGCCCAGCCCTGTGGGTCATTCCGGCTGCTTTGGCCGTGCCGTGTTGAGCATCTGAGTGGTTCTTTTGCCTGTGGACAGTGCAGCAGCTGCACCGAGGTTTGCCGCGTGGTCCTGGGTGTTGCAGGAGAAGCTGGCAGTTTCCAGTGCGGACCTCTTTCAGTTCCTGCACTATACGCAGCTGAAAATCACCAGATGCTTGCAAAGCAGCAAGTGGTTACTGCAGTGAACTCTCTCAATCATGTGTCTCTTGTCTTTACAAGAGTAAAAGGAAACAATAAAATCCCCAGAAGGCAGGCCGTGCAAAATGCTCGAGTGGAGCACGCTGCGAAAGGCACGGACTGCTAACAGTCACTTTGTTAAGGTGTCCTTTGCTCTGTTCATCCGCAGGGAAAGGAAAGCAAGGCTGCCAGCATTTGCAGAGCAGTGGCAGGGGCTGTGCTATCGCCAAGTGCCACCTCGGTGGGTGTTCGAAGGGCCCCTGCCACCGGCTGCTGGCGGGGGGAGCGCGGGGGCAGAAGCACTCTGGCTGCTTTGCTCCTGCTCCCGTGCTCATTTTAAATGTTTTTGAAGTCATAGTTGTAACTCGCAGATAGTTTACTTTCATAAATGTTTTTGGTTTTTTTTAAAATCATTGCTGAAGCGGCAGAAAGGGGATATGGCCTTCCAGAGCTTAAAAATTGCTTCCTGATTCTTCTCGAGGGTTTTTTTGGCTTAGAAAGCTGAAATGCTTCTAATGGAAGTACACGCAAGCGCATGCCCTAATGAGAAACACTTTGCCCTGTGTGCAGCTCTGTCTCCGAGACATTTCAGCCACACGTTCAGGTTGTGGTTTGACTCTCAGAACCACTGGTTTTGATCATATTCCACAATTTATTTGTTGAAGCTTGTGTTGCTTAAGGCAGTTCCTCTCTGGTTTGCCCATTTAGTGGTCAGTGTTTGATGGTCTGTTTGCAGTGTTTTGAGAGTCCAGTGTTTGCGAAAACGGTTGGGGGAAAAAAACTGAGAGAAAAAATGTTAATTTCTTATAGATGGTGCAAAATATGCCTTTGACGGGGAGGAGGCTAAGGCATGGTAATGAGGGATTAAAATGTCTCTTTCCTAAATAAGTTTTTCAATGTTCTTCTATTCTTTGAGTTGCTAGCTGCTAACACCAGTCTTAACTCATTTTCAGGATTATTTATAAATGCAGTTAGTGCCTAGAAACTCTCGTTATGTCTGGTATGTTACTCTACCCAGAGTCCTGTAATGGCTTAAAGTGGATTAAATTAAGATCAAATACGGGAAAGCGATGCGGTGCTGCTAATTTACTTGGGAAATGCTGTGTGTTAGTGCCTTCTATTGCATAACTGTAAAAAAAAAAAAAGATCGCTGCAGCAAGTTTTTTTGCATTTCACTATTTGCCCAGACTCCAAAGTTCTGGAAATATTTGATGATGTGTCCTGCCTGCTGCAGAATTAACGCCTGGTGTTCTCTGATGAGATGATTATCATTCTTCTACGATCTTCTGTGTTGTGGGGAGCGTGCTTTCCCACCTCGCTAAGCATACATGCCAGTCAGAATTTCCACATTATTTGACTTCAGCTTATTCTGTAGGAATGTATTTCTTTCTGTAGCAGATGCACAGTGCCTGTTGAAAACTGGCAATAAAATGCCAAAAAGAAAGTTCAATGGAATCAAGGATTCCACGCACCCTGTAGCCCACCCATCCAGTCCGTATGTCTCCAGCATCTCCCGTAATCAATCCATCGCACATCCACATCAGAAAACCCTCCCAACGCACTGCAGAAGTTCCTTGAATTGCTTGTGCCCTACTGTGTTACTCTTCCAGCAGATCCTGGCGCGGTGACAGTCCCCAGTGAGAAATGTGGCCTGTGACCATGAGCTTCCTTCCAGTTGCTCAAATTTTTCCTCTGCTTGCTTGGCAGTATGCAGCAGGAGCCCACCACGACATCCCTCTCTAATGCTGACCCGTAAGCCCTCAGAGCTGGTAGCAGAAACACTATGTTGTTGGGAATGCTCTTACAGGCTTTGAAAAGTTACCCGACCCCTGTCCTCGCCCACCAGCGACAACAGTCAGCCACGGGACGTGCCCAGCCATGCGGCGCACAGCCTCCTGACCTCTGGACCAGCAACCCCAAATCTCATGTGCTGTCTTTAATACTGCTGTTAGCATAAACATAACTGGTGTCACTCGCGGCATGCCCAACGGCTCAAAGGGCAGTAATCGGGAAATCTCTCAACACCATGCATCGAAAGGAGTCAACTGTTTGTGAGGGGTTCGTGTTTTTCTGGAATCGCTAATAGCTCTTGTATTTCTCAATCTTTCCCTGTAGTCAGCCACCTGCCTCACCCAGCACGCAAGAAGCAATCCAGGGCATGCTATCGATGGCAAACCTCCAGTCGTCAGAGTCCTGCCTCCAGACATCGTGGGGTACCCATCAGGCAAAGAATAACTCCATCTCCACACAAAACTCTAAAAAAACGGGTGGTGGCAGCAACAAAAATGCCGGCAAGCGGTTACTAAAGAAAAGCACAAAGAACAGTATTGACATCGAAGATTACGATGAGGATCAGGATCACTTAGATGCTTGTTTTAAAGATTCAGATTACGGTAAGTGTGTGCCTGGGTATGCAGGTATGTATTTGTGCCTGTTTGCAAGGACTCCCCATGTTTCTCATGATACGCTTGCTCGCTTTCTGTCACATTGAAATCAGCTGGGTGTTTTGGTAAGGGGGAGTGCAAATCCCAAGAGGTCTGCTCGGCAAAATTAAGCAAACACTGTATGACAGGTAGACTGACTACAGAGCCGGTGGTGATATGATCGTCCAGGTAGGCTGTAGTTGAGGCGTGTCACAATCAGAAGATCTTAAGAGGCATGGAAGCCCGACTGAAACTGCATCAGTCAGCCAAGAAACAAGAAACTGTCCCAGAAATGCGTGTCAGGTACTGGTACTTTTGACAGAAATGTCCTTGTCTGCAGAATAGCAATAAAATATCTAGCTAAGAGGAGTGAGAAGTTGAGCTTGTACTTGGAAAAGGGATTCAGTGGTATTTTGAGTGTTGGCAGAGAATGCAAGCATCTGAAGCAGAAATGGGCACAAAGACAGTTTGCACCAGTCAGGGCAGTTCTGCCGTAATAATCTGCAGGAGCATTTTTGCATCTAAGAAGTGAGGAAATGAAGAAAAGTAATCATGTGAAGACTGATAGGGACTGGAAAGCCTGAAGTCCCAAAGAGGGCAAGAAGTTGGTAGGGGTTTATGCTGCATAACAGGAGAGTCTGTGTGTGCGTTTTAAGTCTCCCTGGCAAGCATGGCCATCCTAAATAATTTGTTACAATTGGCAAAGTGGAGCGTGTCTTTTCACGTTATTAACAGAGGTGCCAAGGCAAAGTGGAGATGCTGTGACGTGTTGCAGAAGGCGGCTGTGCAGTGCACTGAGATGCGCTGGGATGCAGTGGTAGTGCTGGAAGGTGCATTGGGAAGGGGCAGCTCCACAAAGCTGCTGGGACAGCAGTGTGGTTTACAGGCAGATGCCACGCGTGAGAGAGGCCCTGCTCTGCTCTGCTCTGCTCTGCTCAGGTGGATTCACTTATCATGTGTCGGTGCTTCCAGTGAAGGGAGGGTCTTTCTTGTGAGCAGGCTTGGTTTCCAGAGGCTCTGTCTGTGCCAGTTCTGATCAGCAGACGCCTAGTGTCAATGGCCAAATGCCACAGTAATGCCAAAATCACTAGCGATGTAACAAATGGCAACTGGCAAGAAAATCAAAGGCATGTGAAAAAAAAAATTACAGAAACTTCATAGTAAAGACTGGGACAGAATTTAGACAGGTAGGTTGGTGTTTATCCCAGAGGCCTGTGATGGATCCTTTGGTAGAATGGTTCACATTCATCTTCCGGACACTTGCACTGTGTCGCATTTCTCCCTGCCTAACTGGTGCTGAATGAGGTGGTTGGCTGATGTGCCTTCAGTGCCAGTCTAGCTTGAGATAAGGAAATCTGTTCGTGTCTCTTCTAGCTGTGCTGCCGCTCCACAAACAAGAGGAAGTCTGGTTTTTCCTGTCTGAAAAGTTTCACTGTGTATCCTGTAAGTAGCTGGTCACAGTCTAGTGACAGCAGGTCCCAAAGTGAGGTGTGTGGGTGAGAGCAGGAGGAAGCCCCCGGAGTGTTGCAGCTGTGTCGCCCCTGCGGTACCTCTGCGGGACACTGCTATTCCAGCTATGATGCCTGTAGTCACCGCACCTGTACGGAGCAAGTGGGCCTCTCTCTATGCAGGGTAGAGCTGTTTCCTACACTGAAACGATTGCCTTTGTTTCCTACTGTAGTTTACCCTTCTCTCGAATCAGATGAAGATAATCCAGTATTCAAATCCCGATCAAAGAAAAGGAAAAGTTCAGATGATGCCCCTTACAGTCCAACGGGTAAGTCCATATGGTCTGTGTGGCCCAGACTCAGGTTAAGTGTGCAGGTCCCTAAAAACCCCACCGTTTTTCGAGGAGTGTGGTCATCGTAAGACCACAACTAACAGTTTCTTTATCATGTGGAGGATTAATCCTTTCCAGCACAGTGGGAGGTGATACCATGCACTGGGACTCATGCCGAACAGTGTTAGCCTTCTTCCATCAATCGGGTGGCAGGAAAAAGTCACTCTTGGGTGGGTTGTTGGTTTATTTTTCTTCACACTTGATCACGGAAAAATTGGTGGCCACCTTAGCAGTGGTATAACAGTGAAACCCCAGACAGCTGAGTACCATGGTTTTTAGGTGTCAACCGTGTGAAGTCAGTCAGCTGACTGAGAGAGAGCGAGAATGAGAGAGGGTGTGTGAATGGTGTCCTCCAGGCTCCGCCAAAGCTGGTGGTCTGGGAGGGTGTTTTTGTTGTAGCTCACCAGAGGCAGTGACAGGCCAGGGGTGATGCTTAGACCCCTTTGCTGTGGCCCGCTAGCAGGGGAGTCTCCGCAGCTTGCTGTGTGTGCGACAAGCAGCCCATGTCTCATCAGCTTGTGGCACTGCGCGTCCACCCCCAGCCGATGGGGCGGTGAACACTGTCCATTCGGAAATGATGCTGGGTTGCTCCTATCTATAGTGTAGGCAGAAGCCTCCCGTGGCTCTGGCTTCAGGTAGCTGCAGCTGCCAGCGAAGTTGCTCTCCTGCATTACACCTTCATGGCAGCTTCCCCCCAAGCCACGGTGACTGGGGGCTGTCAGCACCTCGTGCCTTCACATGCATCTTGGGGAAGGAAGGGCAGAGGCTGCGGCATCCCTGACCCTGCCTTCTCAGGAGGGCAGAGCCTCGCTGCCCAGTGGGTGGCTCTGCTGCCCACAGGGGCGCATTCTGGAAGTCTCACCTGCATCTGCTTTCCTTGTAGCACGAGTCGGCCCCTCGGTGCCTCGACAAGACAGACCGGTGCGAGAGGGCACGAGAGTCGCCTCCATTGAAACTGGACTCGCCGCTGCTGCCGCAAAGTTGTCGCAACAGGTGAGGTTGCTTGAGAAGTAGTAGCTGTCAAGAAATGAAAGCCCTCTCCCCCAGCAGCAGAGTCATGCCCAAATAGCAGTGCAGTGCAGTGCCAGTCCTCCTCAGTGTTTCTCCATGCCAGTGGCACAAGGCTCAGGAGTCTCAGGGGAAATAAAGGGGATGAAAGTCCAATAGTGTCTCAGCGTCTCTGACAACACCGCAGCACAGAGCAGGCGATGTATCGGGAGTGTAGGGAAGTATGAACGAGCCAGCATAGCTACCAGGCTAAGACAGAAGGAGGCTGCCCGAAGGGAGTGTGCATGAACCGCGTATTGATGTGTGTTTGAGAGTCTGACTGGTGTGATTGCCCTGCCTGTGGAAATCGGCTGCTGGGAAGCGTAAGGATTTACTTTCAAAGATGCGGTGAACCGTGAATAACTATGGGTCAGTTTAGCAAAGGTATTGAGGCACTTTGGGTGTTGACAAGTGTGCCGTCTCTGAAGAAGTCAGATAGATTCTAAGCGCCTAACGCACGTAGGCTCCACAAATGTGACACCGTGAGGTGTGAAGGTGACGAGGTCTGCTGGAGCGAGGTTGGCGAGACACCTTGGCAAGTTGCTGGAGATGCAGGTTTTGGTGGCATCGGGCTTCCGTGATGCATATTGTTAGGTAGAAGAGCTCTAAGAATGGTAGCAGAGTTCCATCAAGAAGTGGACTGAAAGCAGGCAAGGGAAACAGGCTGGTGACTGAAAGCTGGCAGGGAAACAGGCTAGTGACAGACCGCTGTTCTCATGGTATGTATGTACAAGCACAGCTACAGGTCGAGAGATAATGTGCATGTCCTAGCAGGAAACGGAGTCTGTGAATCAGAGGGATGTATAATATCCTCCCTGCTATTGTCAAAGGGTATGAAGATACCCGAAGACAGGAGGTGCCAGTTTTTGTGGAACATCAAAAGGTTTGTTCACGCAAAACCACGCTGGTCTCCCAAGGCAGGGTCATTTTGGTCCTGGCTGGCTCCCACTCACCGCAGTGCACGCGGAGTTAACAAACAAGGAGGCTCTGCACAAAGCGCATACATAGACCGAAAGAAAGGCAAACGTGTGTGTGCAGCAGAGAGAGCTGTAAGCGAGATGGTATCGGAACAGACCCTGAGCAGTTTGTACATGGCAAGCTTCATGATTTTTCATTGTATGAGGACCCTAAGAAACGCCGCTGGCCCTTGCCGTAGCTAAAGGTCTTCTGGGGATTAATCTGAGCTTCATGTTTGTCATTTTAAAGGAGGAACAAAAAGGCAAGAAGAAAAAAAATACCAAAAAGAAGCTGTCAACCAACAACGCGAACAAACCGGCTCAGGAAGGCAGCTCGCCAGAGCCGAAGCTGGAGTCACATGCCAGCAGCCTCACAGATCACGAGTACACCGCAGGGGCCAGCACCTTTGGGGTCGCCCAGCCTAACAGGGGATCGCAGCCGATGGCACCTGGTGTTTTCCTCACACAGAGGAGACCCTCATCATCCTCGCAGAACAATGCCTCCTCCAAAGGTACCAGGAAACGCCGGGGGTTATGGTGTAGGAATGGGGAAGGGTGAATTGGTCATGTAATCCATGCTTTTGCAGGGTCCTCACATGTTGTGTCTCCCATGGGTACGTAGAAGTGCTTCGGCAGGTCAGATCTGGTCGGAGATAGGGCCCACGGCCCTGGCTGTCCTGGCACTGCCGGCCCAAAGATGCGTTTTGCTGCTGGGCTATTTGTTGCAGGGTGTGAGGCATCCCACGCTAGGAAGCGCTCCTGAGCATGCCCTGAGGCTCCTGAGGAACACCTGCAGTGGTCACATCACAGTCCAGCCTGTCTGGTGAAGCCTTGTCCAGGGGAAGATGCATCTGTGAAGGCTGTTCTGCCCAGGGCTAGGTCAGGCACTGATGTGGTCGGGCGGTGTTTGTACACCAGTATCCGTGCTGACATGTACGTGAGGACATCCTCCCCAGCGAGTGTAGAGCAGTGCAGATCTGCAAAACTGTCTTGAGAGTTGCTGCAAGGGAACAAAGGAATGTCAAACCTTGGGAGTAAACACAGCTACACAACCAAAGCCAAGAGGGAGGAAGAGGTCGCTTGTTGTCTGCCGTAGGGAAAGCGTGACAAAGCTGAGGCTGTCCTGGAGTTCTGGGCTAGGACCTCCTCTTTTCTGCTTGAACTTTACTCAGAAAGCGTGACAGAGGCAGGTGCGTGGGACAGGCACTGTGTAGTGTGAAGATTAAGTGTACAATCCCACTGGGAGAGGCCCCGGTGTAAGAAGTGAGGCAACATGGTAGATGTCTCCTGCATTCCCCTATATTTGAGCAGAGCAAATTAGAGGTAGTGCACGGTGTCCTGCTGAACAGTGAAACATCAGAGCAGCTTGAATGGGCCATACAGGAGGATGTGCGTAGCCCGTGGTAGGTGCCAGAGTCCTGCCAGGAGCTGGTAATGCCTGTGGCTTTCTGCAAAACCGGAATGGAAGGAATCTATTTGCCTGGAACTGTGGCGTTGTGGTGAAATGGTGGCATTAGTGAAACAGGTCCAAGCCAGTGGACGATGTCATGGGAAGAGGAGTGCTGAATGCAGCTGAACCCCAGTCTGGCCAGAGCCGGGTGGCCCAGTCAGGGCATCGCAAAGGGAGCCTGACCAGGCACGTGGATCACTCCTTGTCCGTGGTATAGCTCCATCCTCAAAGGAGGGAAGGAGCCATGTGCCGAGAAAGTGAGTGGCTGACCTCACAGGGAGCGGAGCACTTTCAGGGTCTCCTGTGCAGGGTCTTGGGACAGCTGGGGGCACCAAGGGCGTCTCTCTGCATGAAGCACAGGAGAGTCTTGGGACTATCAGACTGGTCATCGCTGGGAATGAAGGGACCGTGGAAGGAGATGGTGGGATGAAGCAGAATTAGGGAGCTCTAGGACCTCCTCAGGGAAGGTCTCGCAGTCTTTTTAGAGTGAGGCGAAAGGATGAGAAGTGAGGAAACTTCCCATGGAAGGTATCACCCACACTGTCATGGTCTTTAAGGCTCGGGCATTTAATGCAGATGGGAAAAGTGGAGAGGAGCTGAGTCTCTGCAGGTGTCGCACAGGAAAGCACCAATGGCAGCATGATGGGAAGAGAGAAGGCTGCGTGGATTTGTGTTGTGGCCAGCAGTCCCAGGTGCCTTGTCAACCACAGGAGTTTCTGGCCGTAAGGTGGAAGCTGGTGAGCGGTGGGGCAGCGAGCAGCTGTGGTAGCTGTGCCAGTCCCAGGACCAGTATCCGGGGAGCACAGACCTCACTGAACCGCACAGCTCATGAGCAAGGGCCGTGGGCTCGTGGTAGTGGTGTCCTCTCATCGGTATGGGCACGGGGAAGGTTGTCCGCTTTGGGTGCATTGTAGTGCCTCGGTGCTAGCCTGAATCTGTAGGAAGTGTGTGTGTGTGTGCGTGTGTGTGTGTGCACGTGTGCGCTTGTCCTTTCAGTGTCTTTCTGGTGAGGCTGGACGCAGGTGGTCTCTCTAGAGCTGAGGGGCAAGAGGGCAAGAAGAAATGTGGAGCTGCAGTGTTACACGGGTTGGGCTCAGTGCGGTGGGCAAGGGACCAGGCGTCCTCCGGGCCGTGCTTGGCCCGGGGCTCGACGAGCTCAGCATCCGTGGCGCAGGCTGCCCACAGAGGATGGCAGAGAGGTGCCCTGACATCCCTGGGGAGCGGGCCGGTGTGCGGCGGAGGCAGGCACCGTAACAGCCTGCTGGTGCGAGGAGCTGCGGGGTGCCTGTGCATGTGCAGCCTCACCCAGGCGGACTTGAGGAGCGGGATGGGGACCTTTGANGTGCCCTGACATCCCTGGGGAGCGGGCCGGTGTGCGGCGGAGGCAGGCACCGTAACAGCCTGCTGGTGCGAGGAGCTGCGGGGTGCCTGTGCATGTGCAGCGTCACCCAGGCGGACTTGAGGAGCGGGATGGGGACCTTTGAGTCACCCTTGAGCAGGGAGCCCCGCTGGCGAGGGCACGGGGCAGCAGGGCTGGCACTGCCGGGCCGCGTCGCGGGTTGCGGGGACACAACGTGGCCCAGCCGCCACGGCGCTGGCTCGGCAGAGGCCGTGCTCGGCGCCGAGGCCTCTCTGGTGGCCGGCGGGGAGCCCCCACGCTTGAGGGGCTGTCGTGGCCTTGGAGGTGCGGGGCAGGGGAGCAGGGCCGGCTGCGGGGCAGGCTCTGGGCGAGGGGGGCGGCCGGTGCAGGGCCGGAGGGGTCGTTTCTGTGGGGCGGTGCGGAGCGGGAGAAGGAGAGGGAGCGGGCCCTCACCCCGCTGCGCCGCTCTCCTTCCAGGAAAGCGCACGAAGAAGGGGATGGCCACGGCCAAGCAGCGGCTCGGCAAGATCCTGAAGATCCACCGGAACGGGAAGCTGCNCGTTGGGCCGGGGCCTGCGGGCGGGGGCGGCCGTTGGGCCGTGAGGCGTTGGGCGCGTTTCTCAGGCGAGCGCCCCGCCGCCCCGTGTAGCTGCGTTTCCCGAGGCATCCTTTTCCTAGAATGTAGCTTGTACATAGCTTTTGGAATAACCACCACCGGTTTTTTATAAGGGGAAAGTCTCTCCGGGGCGCCGCCCGCCGGTACCAGCTCTTTGCGTAACTTCTTGTACGAGGAGGGAGACAGTTATTTTACTAGCACCTTGTGGAGTGTTTCCGTGTTTTGTGACGATGTAATTTATTAATGTTTGTAGCTTTTTATATTTGTACATTTCTTATGGGCTTTGTTTATATACACACATTACCGGGGCGCGGCGCCCGCGGGGAACCAGAGCCACCCGCGGCCGTGGGCGAGGGCCGCGAGGGCCGCGCCGGCCTGGGCGTCACGCCGGCTTTTTTTATTATGATTATTATTAGTATTATTATTTTTTCGCGACATGTACATTTCTAACAAAGTTTATCGTGGCTATCTATCTATGACGGTGTTTTATTTACCGATTCATATCAAATGCTCTTGTATCGAGTTCACGAAATCTTAAGTAAACCTAGAGCAAAGTTTAAAAAAAGAAAAAAAAAAGAAGAAAAAAAAAAGAAAGCAAAGTAAACTATTTCAGGTTTTGTACAGAACCGCCTGGGCCTGGCCTTTTTGTGGGGTGGGCGAGGGGCAGTGCGTGGGCCGGGTGGGGAGCGAGGGAGCCGTGTGCTCCCGCGGTCCCTTGGGTGGGTGGGAGGAGCGGGCAGGGACCCGCAGCAGGCAGAGGAGGGCAGGCAGCCTGGCACGGCGCTCAGACCTGCTCAGCTGCTCCACAGCAGCAGCGGCAGGCAGGGAGGGGGCTCTGCCACGCCTTTACGAGCATGCCANGGCGGCCCCGCGCCCGGCGGCGCTGCCGCTTGGCCCTGCGCCACCACGACAGTGATCCCTTTAACTTTCGGCGGTCGGAGTGTACAGAATCCTGCTATAAATATTTTTTGATATCGATGTCCTTTCTCAGAGTGCTGAGAGTGACTAGCCNCATTTCTTATGGGCTTTGTTTATATACACACATTACCGGGGCGCGGCGCCCGCGGGGAACCAGAGCCACCCGCGGCCGTGGGCGAGGGCCGCGAGGGCCGCGCCGGCCTGGGCGTCACGCCGGCTTTTTTTATTATGATTATTATTAGTATTATTATTTTTTCGCGACATGTACATTTCTAACAAAGTTTATCGTGGCTATCTATCTATGACGGTGTTTTATTTACCGATTCATATCAAATGCTCTTGTATCGAGTTCACGAAATCTTAAGTAAACCTAGAGCAAAGTTTAAAAAAAGAAAAAAAAAAGAAGAAAAAAAAAAGAAAGCAAAGTAAACTATTTCAGGTTTTGTACAGAACCGCCTGGCCCTGGCCTTTTTGTGGGGTGGGCGAGGGGCAGTGCGTGGGCCGGGTGGGGAGCGAGGGAGCCGTGTGCTCCCGCGGTCCCTTGGGTGGGTGGGAGGAGCGGGCAGGGACCCGCAGCAGGCAGAGGAGGGCAGGCAGCCTGGCACGGCGCTCAGACCTGCTCAGCTGCTCCACAGCAGCAGCGGCAGGCAGGGAGGGGGCTCTGCCACGCCTTTACGAGCATGCCACAGGGTGCTGAGCCAGTGCCCCGTCTGCTACCCAGAACCCCGTGGTACCTCTTCCTGCTGCAGCACCACAAGGAGCCATGCTAATTCGACATGGCCCTGAGCGTCCTGGTAAGACACCCCACGGTCCACGCAGACGTGTCTGCCCACTGCCCAGCACTGCACTCATCATCCGCCTCACTGGACGAGCACACACGCTCGTTTCCCTCTGCTTCCTCCCTCCATCTTGGAGGCCACCAGGTGCTACAGCCTTTCCCCTTCTTTTCACTCACTGAAACACCAGATGATACCTCATTATTTACTTTGCGCCAGATTGACCTCCCTGTCCGTGGGGCCCTTTTCTAAATACACCTTGGTTACCACAAGAGAGCCTGAACGTGATACCCACAGACACACGCGACCGGTGCTCCTCCAGTAGTTCTCTTTCCTAACACAAGGCCATTAGCGTCTCCCGTGCCGAGGCTGCTGCCTAGCACTTGGCCACACTGTGCTGGCGGTGACACGAGACCACTGCGGCCTGCACAGAGTTACCCGTTACCCNCGCCGGCTTTTTTTATTATGATTATTATTAGTATTATTATTTTTTCGCGACATGTACATTTCTAACAAAGTTTATCGTGGCTATCTATCTATGACGGTGTTTTATTTACCGATTCATATCAAATGCTCTTGTATCGAGTTCACGAAATCTTAAGTAAACCTAGAGCAAAGTTTAAAAAAAGAAAAAAAAAAGAAGAAAAAAAAAAGAAAGCAAAGTAAACTATTTCAGGTTTTGTACAGAACCGCCTGGCCCTGGCCTTTTTGTGGGGTGGGCGAGGGGCAGTGCGTGGGCCGGGTGGGGAGCGAGGGAGCCGTGTGCTCCCGCGGTCCCTTGGGTGGGTGGGAGGAGCGGGCAGGGACCCGCAGCAGGCAGAGGAGGGCAGGCAGCCTGGCACGGCGCTCAGACCTGCTCAGCTGCTCCACAGCAGCAGCGGCAGGCAGGGAGGGGGCTCTGCCACGCCTTTACGAGCATGCCACAGGGTGCTGAGCCAGTGCCCCGTCTGCTACCCAGAACCCCGTGGTACCTCTTCCTGCTGCAGCACCACAAGGAGCCATGCTAATTCGACATGGCCCTGAGCGTCCTGGTAAGACACCCCACGGTCCACGCAGACGTGTCTGCCCACTGCCCAGCACTGCACTCATCATCCGCCTCACTGGACGAGCACACACGCTCGTTTCCCTCTGCTTCCTCCCTCCATCTTGGAGGCCACCAGGTGCTACAGCCTTTCCCCTTCTTTTCACTCACTGAAACACCAGATGATACCTCATTATTTACTTTGCGCCAGATTGACCTCCCTGTCCGTGGGGCCCTTTTCTAAATACACCTTGGTTACCACAAGAGAGCCTGAACGTGATACCCACAGACACACGCGACCGGTGCTCCTCCAGTAGTTCTCTTTCCTAACACAAGGCCATTAGCGTCTCCCGTGCCGAGGCTGCTGCCTAGCACTTGGCCACACTGTGCTGGCGGTGACACGAGACCACTGCGGCCTGCACAGAGTTACCCGTTACCCTTCTGACAGCCCCAGCAGGCTCAAGGTTAGCGTTGCAGAGTCCTCTACCCAGAGGCTGAGCGTGATGTGGCCTCAGACCCCAGTGCTGGTGTATTTGCTTACTAGATGACAATGATGGGATGGGATAGTGTGGACCTTCTCGCTGGCCACATCTCTTCAAACAGCTTGTCTTTTGATGAAGCCTCACTGTAAGTCATTCCTTAAGAAAGACATTACTTCCTTTTTGGGAGGCTTTGCCTGTGAAATCTCTACACCCCGTGCCTGTCCCGGCTCTCGGTGATGCACAGCGGGTGAACGCAAAGGCCATGTGTGGGCAGGAGAGGTGGTCGCCTGATGCCGTGTGTGGTACGAGGTGTTGCTAAACTCATCCCAGTTAGATGTTGTCAGCTTTCAAAGCAGGCAGCCAGCGGTGACACGTGACCAGGGGATGAAGACGGTGTTTCCCAGGGGAAGGCTCTGACAACCCATCTGTATGGAGGGATTTCAAGGAAAGCTGACAAGTTACTTTCAGCCGAGGGTAAGCTTTTGGCCAAGGACAACATGGTAAGTATATACGGGGGCCCGGGGAACGTTCCTGTGGGGAACAGGGCGCCAGGCCCTGGGTGGAAGTACCAAAAGAGGCAGCAGTTTGGGCCTCTCTCGCTGCCGACCAGCAGAGAACTTGGTCAAATATTGGCCATTAGCTCCTTACAAAGTCACAGGTGAAAATGGTAGCGTTTTCAATAGATGGTGCTTCCCATTGAGCTGCCGATCCCACCACGTTCCCACCTTTACTCAGGACTTCCCTGCAAGAGTGGGGAAGCCCCTGCCAGCAGGGATGTGTCCTGCCTGCATCCCCACACCCCCACCTTCGCAGTTCTGTCTGTAATCCCCCCAAGCATCTTTCCTTGGCTCACTGAGCTGGTGAGAAGCTCCCCCAGAGCCAAAAAAGGCGTTTCGTTTTCCCGTTGGAAAGGTGTTCCGGCTCCTTGGCAGCCTCCGCCTCCAACAAGTGCTAGAGCCGGCTGGTGCCTGCGTGAACACGGAGTGGATCAGGAGTATGACATTTGCTGGCTGCAAGCTCTTACCTCGACTTGGCCCCTTGCAGAACTGCAGCAGCATGACCAGCTTCTTTAAGCCGATGCGTGTGGGGGGTGGTGCTGCTAAGCAGGCAAACAGCAGTTTCTTTGATGCACGCTGCCTTCCCGTTTATGCCTTGCAGCAGTGTTCGTGACACTTCTATGTGTCAGTGATAAGGCTTTAAGCTCCATCAGGGATGGTCAGTGATCTGTCGTCTATAGAGCCTCTTCTGTATGAAGCCCAAAAGGATGTGCAAGTGAGCTGAAACCTCTGGCACGGGCCAGATTTTGTGGCTGTGTTCAGTTGAAGTCACACTTCAAAGCAGGCTGAGTGTGATGGTCTGTCGTGGATATTGACAGAGCACTGACAGAGAAACTGCCCTGCCGGTGGCTGCTGGGGGTTTGGCTCTTCCCACGTTCCCATCCAGCATCCCACCGTGCTCAGACTTTNCTCTCGCTGCCGACCAGCAGAGAACTTGGTCAAATATTGGCCATTAGCTCCTTACAAAGTCACAGGTGAAAATGGTAGCGTTTTCAATAGATGGTGCTTCCCATTGAGCTGCCGATCCCACCACGTTCCCACCTTTACTCAGGACTTCCCTGCAAGAGTGGGGAAGCCCCTGCCAGCAGGGATGTGTCCTGCCTGCATCCCCACACCCCCACCTTCGCAGTTCTGTCTGTAATCCCCCCAAGCATCTTTCCTTGGCTCACTGAGCTGGTGAGAAGCTCCCCCAGAGCCAAAAAAGGCGTTTCGTTTTCCCGTTGGAAAGGTGTTCCGGCTCCTTGGCAGCCTCCGCCTCCAACAAGTGCTAGAGCCGGCTGGTGCCTGCGTGAACACGGAGTGGATCAGGAGTATGACATTTGCTGGCTGCAAGCTCTTACCTCGACTTGGCCCCTTGCAGAACTGCAGCAGCATGACCAGCTTCTTTAAGCCGATGCGTGTGGGGGGTGGTGCTGCTAAGCAGGCAAACAGCAGTTTCTTTGATGCACGCTGCCTTCCCGTTTATGCCTTGCAGCAGTGTTCGTGACACTTCTATGTGTCAGTGATAAGGCTTTAAGCTCCATCAGGGATGGTCAGTGATCTGTCGTCTATAGAGCCTCTTCTGTATGAAGCCCAAAAGGATGTGCAAGTGAGCTGAAACCTCTGGCACGGGCCAGATTTTGTGGCTGTGTTCAGTTGAAGTCACACTTCAAAGCAGGCTGAGTGTGATGGTCTGTCGTGGATATTGACAGAGCACTGACAGAGAAACTGCCCTGCCGGTGGCTGCTGGGGGTTTGGCTCTTCCCACGTTCCCATCCAGCATCCCACCGTGCTCAGACTTTGTGAGACAGACAAACCCCACCAAGCACACGACATCGGTGAACACACACTGACCTTGTTCCATTTCACAAATGGCAGATGAGACAGTCCCGCTACTGCACAGCTCGCTTCGGTAGGCTGCGTCAGCTCGTCTTCCTGCAGATACGCATCGCCCAGATTTCCCCTCCGGCTTCCAACTGACCGGCCATCCCCGAATGCTGGTGAGTTTTTGGGGTTGGTCTTGCAGCGTGTCCTCCCAGAGCCGTGCTGGACTGGAGGTAACCTTACCACCTGGCTGATGGCTGTAGCAGGCGTTCGCCAGCTGGGGGAGTTCACAGTTCAGAAACAGCCACAGCCTCTGAAATAGGANTTTTGGGGTTGGTCTTGCAGCGTGTCCTCCCAGAGCCGTGCTGGACTGGAGGTAACCTTACCACCTGGCTGATGGCTGTAGCAGGCGTTCGCCAGCTGGGGGAGTTCACAGTTCAGAAACAGCCGCAGCCTCTGAAATAGGACCTGTTGCAATGAAAAGCCACCTCCTAAGTCTCGGCGACACACAGCCTTTGTTCACCAGGTTTATTGCGGTGCAGCTGAGGATGCCCTGTGACTCATGCCAGTGTACAGCTGCCAGCAGCCCGAGGAGGCCACCGCAAGGGTCTGGTTCATTCCTCGCAGAAAACACCCTCAGAAACAAGCGATGACGGAGCGTAGCTGCTACAGTCCAAAGGAGACTGTGCACTGGCAAACCAGTACAGAGCTGCAGCTCTCATCCAGTGATGAGAGGTAGCGGTTGCTGCTCCAGCTCCCCTTTGCAGTAGCCCAGGGCTGGCGTGGGGCGACGCAGTGCTCACCTCCCTGGGTTCAGCCAGGAGGATCCTAGCTTTCACAAAGTCCACTTCGGAAGCCTTTAGAAAGCATGGGCAGGAGAGCGCAAATGCTTCATCTTAACCAACATCTGGAGCTGGCCTCCTTTACGAGCACAGGGGCTTTTCCAGCAGCACAGGCCCAGGGCTGTCCCCAGGCCACGCAGACCCTGTGCATTCCTGCCGAGGGACGCCTCCTGGTCTGCAGTGCCAGACACACCTCCGAACTGCAGCAAGATTGATGGGCAACTTTAATTGGTGGATAATGTGGTTTCTGATACATGCAGCGTGGCCATCAGAAGTTTGAACAGTGTTGTTAGACTTTCCAAACCGTTCCTTACCCTTGCTTTTCCGTAGCCAGTAGTAAGGTTTGAGGCCAGTGCTGCAAACATCCTTAACGTGCTGCTTCCCGCGTATTTTCACGATGACATTTCAGGAAGGCTGGCCTCTTGGGTCGCCAGGGGCTTCTTGCCATTTTACTCCTGGTTTATCTTGGCTTTTTCAGTCTTCTCCCTAGGAAGAACATGTAGGGGCTTGTTCCAAATCATTCCTTGGTCCATGATTCTGTCCAGTCATTTCAGATCTCTTGCCTATTTCCTGAATTGTTTTTGCTTCCTTTGCCCGCATAATTTTGCCATTCCTCTGTGCCCCCAAACCGTCTGTGTCTTTCAGTCATACGCTTGTGCACCACGCGATGGGGGGTGTAGCTCAGTCCTGGCGTTCACTGCGAATGGTTGCTAGAGGTATAATAGTGTCTCTGTCTCTGCAGATGGGCTGCTGACCCCTGCAGTTAACACCATGGCCAGGCGACTCCTCCACCCCTTCTTGGCCAAACTCCAGAGGGCTCTCCATTTGACAAGTTCTTATCCTACACAAATGTAATACGAAAACTAGAGCACGCACAGGAAAGTGAGGGGGCCAGCCCAACTTACCCTCTGGCTGGCTTGGTGCTTCCCATCGACACTGCAGCCTTGTGCTGACAACGGAGACAAAGGGCGCCTGGCACACGTCCGACCTCTCTCCAGCTCCTTAGCAGGGCTCTCCAGCCAGCCTCCAAGCAAGCAGGAGTGAAAGCTGTTTGAGTGCCAGTGAGACACGAAAGTCACTTTTTTTTTCCTTACAATATCTCACACTGAAAATACAGCCTGTACAAGTGCAGTCACATGCGATACCTCTAGCAGCCCCCGGACTGTCCTAGACCCCTCTGCCTTGCCGCAGTGCTTGGCGAATGCTGCCCTGAACCTCTGCTCCAAGATCAGCCGTGCAGAGATCCCGTCGCCTCCACACGCAGCAAGGATACACGTCACGTTCCTCACAGGCATTTGAAGAGGCCACAGAGCGTTCCACGTTTACTCTGGCAAAGTTGGCTGAGGGCATCTAACACGCTGGGGCAGTCTCGCTATGCTTAGTGGGTGCAGAATTGGGCACTTCTGCAGACTCAGGTGAAATACTTCCTCATTCTTTTTTTTGCCAATGATGTGCAGCTGCCTGCAGGAGGGACAGTAAGTGCACTTTACGTTTTACTTTTACAGTGACTGGCAACTGGGAATTCATAAATCCGCTGCTTGATATATGAAGGATGCCATTGCCAGGGAGGTAATTTCGGTACTTGTGTATGCAGAGAGGCTGTTGGCGGCTCCTGGTAAACGATTACTAACAACATTTCCATTTGTACTCTTTCTGTCTTTAAACTGACACGAGTCCTTCAAAACTGAGTCTTCGGCACAGCCCCACGTTAGTCTCGCAGACCCTACATTCATCTTTCATCTCTGATCGGGGCAGACCCAGACTGCGCTGCAGAGAGCACACGTTTGTTACTTAAAACAGTGGCACGGTGCCATCTCGCACTACAAACGCCGTTCTTTCCATTAACATCTGACATGGATTTGTAGTACCCAGCCTGCAGAATTCACAGCATTTGTGTAAACAGTTTTGAAGTTGTTCTCTGTATATCATGAAAGTCTGCTTCTCCTCTTCTCTTAAAAGTGTAATAATTATAATTAATTGGATTTCCTTCTGTTTCCAGTCTGCTGGGAAGACGCATACTGAGGCTCAGTTTTAGGTCACTCTTCTGTCAAACTTTACATACTTCTTTCCCCCAGCTAACTGTATTTACTAAACATTTAGCTCCATGATGGGCTTCTCGGAGAAAGGCGCATAACCGCCCGTAGCTGCCAGCCAGGGCTCGTCTCATTCCTTGGCTCGTCCCTTCGCACACTGGTAGGAGTTTGCAGACCCTATGCAGACCACGGGTCTTCCTCTCACCTTCAACTCCATCAAATTAATAATTAGCACTCACTTAAGTGACAAGGAGACGCATCTCGAAAGGCTTTGTGTTTACACTGTTCCTTCGTTTACTGTTCAAAAAGCTTTCTTTGGCAGCCCAAGGAAAACACTAGGTACCCTCTCTTTCTGAGGTCACCAGAGCATCTTTGGTTCAGCTCCTCACGCCGGCCTGCACACGAGCCTCGTGCCCGTACGGTAACGATGTCCATCACTCATTTCTCGACGTTAGCTGGGAGACGGCACTGGGCACCACGGGCCAGACCACTCCTCTCTTTTGCATCTGCTCTTTTGCAGATGTTGCTTTGTGGTCGCACAAAACCTGCTGTCACTTCACAAACGCTCTGCACTTGTGCTGCAGAGGTCTGTGAGGACCACACAGGTGCACAGGGCCTGTTTTGTGGTCGGTGCTTGTTCTCACGCCGGTATCCCCTGCACCACTGCAGGTGTCCTTCAGGTCGTACACGCCTCGCTCGTACGTGGCTGTGGAGGCCTTCTCTTTCTCCGACGGATGGTTCAGTCAGGAAGGTAGCACCAAGTCTGTCTGTTGTTGGTCTCTTCTACGTAACAGGAGGACTTTTACCACATGGTTATTTGTGCATTCCCTCCCACATATCTTCATTCTTGATCCACTCTACGCTACAGGGACCATCTATGTCAGAGAGGATTGTCTTTTCCCCTGCATTTATGGTGTGGAACAAATGGCCCTTTCCCAGAGCTGGATCTCTCTTTAATGTGGTGCTACTCCCAGACCTACTGAGGAGTCCCTGACTCCCCAAATTCCTTTGCTTCCTTCCCTGTCTGCCCTTTCTCTTTCTTTTCTAGCACCGTGATGTAGCCCCAGCAGACCGACACCCCCCTCTCATTTGCTGGCAGGCTGAGCAAACGAGATGCTGCTGTGTAGGAACGCCTTGCTCGAAGCAGAAGGTGCAGCGCTACGCAGCGCGTGAAGGTGAGACACTTCATGCAAGTGAAGTGCACCACTGCAGTAAACTGGGCAAATAACACGAGCACGGCTCCTCACGCAAGGGAGTCTCTACAGGGTCTGGGCTTTGCCTTGGTGAATGGACAAGTAATAATTTAACTGGATTCCCCTGGGGCACCACAACATCCTTTTTAACCTAAGTGTGCTGGTGGCCATAACACACCGGGTTAATGTCCTCCAGTGATGCATGAGCAGAATGCTCAAGAGGTCCTTAATACAACAATGAAAGAGCTGGTATATCAATGTCATGGGAGCCATTAGATGGATTAAGTGCCTCTGTCTCTGTGCACAGCCGGGGAGGGCTTGCTTCAAATTGCACCTGATAAGCTCGTAGATAAACCACTCAACACATAGTGGCATCATTTTTCCTACTGTACCTCCAGTTTACAAGTCTGAGATCTGTAATTGCTTTGCTCTCTCCAGCAAGCTGTATCCTGAGGAATCACAGCTGGGTTAAGAGGCTGCTGCATAACAAAAACCGGTGATGAAGAGAATGGGAAAACGCTGGATGGAGCAGCTCAGCTTTGACACAATGCCGTAGCCATCTGGTGGCTCCAACCAACCTAGGCTTGCAGGGCCACCCTCGCTTGCTCAGCTCTGGGGAGAACGTCCCTCCGCAGCCGGTGCACGTCCCCTTGGCCAGCCTTGAGCAGGCTCTGGTGAGCGCTGACACAAGGCAAAGGGTGGGAGCGTGCTGCTGCACAGCCCGGCTCTGGTGGCGTGGGCTAGTCCCGGGCTGGTGGGCTGAAAGCTGGATGATGTTCCCAGGTCAGCTGTGGAAGTTCAGAGGAATCGCTTCTGCCTGTTTTGCCAGTAAGCAGCCTTTCTTTTTCCCATTGCCTTGGATAGAGAACCCTAAAGATGAGGCCCATGATGAGCGACACAGTTTCATCCTTTAGCTACATAGGTGGCTATAATCTTGCTGGTAATGGCTGATGCGATTCTGTTGTTGCAGTGCCCAACGTGCCACATCTGTACAGCCCTACACCCGTGTCTCACACAGCTCTTCACGGTGAAGGCCGGGTGACCCACCAGCCTGCTTTACCTAGACCCCTTGCACTTGCTGGCGGCTGAAACTCTCCTGCACTGGCCATTTTTTGTTCGCTTTCTCTGCTGAGCTCAGCAGTTCTAGCCACATAGCCACTTTAGTTTATTGCTGTCATAAAATATATTTGGTGGGTTGGTTTGGAAAACAAACACCTCTGCAGAATATGGAATATCAGATGCCTCGGTCCAAAGGAAGTAGAAAGGGAAGAAGGAGTGAATGTTTCCTAGCGGCATTTATGTATAAATTTATTGGAACAGACCATAAAATAGGACATAGAACAAGTTATACAATAAAAAAGCGTACTAATACCGTATGGTTTACGTGTCCCTTGCCCAAGGTTAAAGACTGTAACAGCTCCTTTCAACATACTTTCTTAATTCAAGCTCACCAGCCTAGTTACTTTGCCTGAAAATGTGCAAACCTTTAACTTCTCTCCAGGGATAACTTGAAACTCGCTCTGAGAATGAAATATTAATTAGAGTAAGGAATCTCACCGTACGCCCGGTCACTGTGTGGCCTCTAGGAAGCCAGAGGAAGCCAGACACGCTCCAGACCTAAAGTGCTCCCTTTGTGTGGGGCTTTTGTTCCCCACATTCCACCCGTTCTGCCCTGTCACAGCTGATAACAGCTCCCCAGCCCACTGAATGAAAACTGTCATAGCTAAGTGTACCTTGGCCGCTTACAGAGAGTATAAGCTATTAACGAGCTTGTTGTCTTGAGCAGGTTTTACACAAATTGTTCCCTGTCCGGCATTTGGCATAAGCAGCAGTGACAACTTTTTGACAGATGTTAGTGAGAAGAGAATAAAGATGCTGTGGCTTCAGACCATCTGCAGGGATTAAACCTTCATCGCATTAGGTGACTTTTCTGCTCTTGAGACAAAGGCAACTTTTTCTCTAGCTACACGCCTCAGTTTCTCCAAGACACTGTTTCGTTGCCAGACGTGTTCATTGTAGCTTGTCTGTCGCGGAGCCATTTGAAAACCACTGTAAATTGACTTTTTGCCCCTCTACCGACCAGGCAGATATAATCTGTGATGCTCATTAGTGCTTTTCGAAATCTCCGTCTACAACCTTCTGCTTGATCCTGTTTCAGGAAGCTTCTGTTTGCTGCTTAGGCCACCAGCTTCCAGCACTGGCGCAAGCCTGCACTAGCCACAAGTGTCCAGAGAGAAAGTAATTCTGCTTTGTAACATGTGACCCTAAGAGTCACAGCTTTCCGTAAGCCTCTGAGCTGTGTGCAATGGAGAAAAAAACCCTGCAAATGATCAAGAATCCTGTGATTCTCCATTTTCTGCACAACGACACAAATGCCGTTTGAGGAACAGAAAGGAACTTTTGCAATGAAAAAGAAGGAAAAGGTTAACGCTAGAGTTTGTTTGTCCGACGCTTGAAATTGAACAGGAAATTAAATACATCCAGGCAAAGCAATTAACTTCAATTAAGAAACTCTGCTTTTTGGTTTCAGTATGTTTTAGCTGGGCACAGTAGCATATATGAAGAGGAAAAAACATCAGGTGGAGCCCTGTTTGTATGGTGGTTTATCTCATGGAAATGGCTCAGCCCTCACGTCTGATGCTTCCCAGAACGTCGTGGCTTACCCTCCGCCGCTGCAGTCGTATTTCCATCGAGCTCCCGATTGTCACTTTGCACTTGTATTCCTTCCAGAGCCCTGCTGAGTGTTTTTCAGGTAGGACTAACAACGTGCTTGGCTGGATTCCAACGTATCTCAAGCGTTTAGCTAGCAAAGACCTGCAGGCAGTAGGATCCTCTGTTGCGCCTGTTGTTACTGGCCAGAGCAGATGACATGTTTGTGCCACGCTGGAGGAACACTTACCCTTCGTACTAGCAGCAGTGCCCACAGCATGATGGAGAACTTCCTCCTGGCTGGTTTCTGGGCATGTTCCAAGCGTACTTCCAGTGAGAAAAAGCCTGAAAGCGTCCTCTTGGTGCAGCCCAAGCACACTTCACGTTCTAGAGCTGTCCTGGCTCTGCATTTAGTTCTCTCGACTTGATAAAAGTGACCCTCCGCATCAGTCTTTAGATGAGAAGGGGAGGAAGTGCAGTGTACCTGTAGATTGTCCGAGCCCCAAGCTGAGTTTTCATAGGACGTGATGTGAACACAAGTAATAAAATATGTCTCCTGGAGATGCTGTTGTGGCACACGTTTCTGATGATTGCTCATGTGTCCGCGCTGGTGTGAACTGCCTTCTCACTAACTGTCTAAATCCATGGAAATGACAGGAGAGGCTCCACTTTCCCAAGTCACCCTTCATATTCAAGCTCCGCGGAGCACTCTTCTAACTCTCAGTTACCAACAGATCCTCTTGTAGCTTATTACTTGTGCACGATTCCATGTATGTTGAATACTGCAAATACATAAAAACTATCCAAGCACAACCTCTCAAACCTCCGAAATGGGTATGCCTTGTAGCGTCACCAGGTTAACAAATTGATCCTGAATGTCTTTTTTAAAAAATATTTTATTTGCCAGCAGTGCACCCTATGCTTCGGAATACTTTGTCCTACATAACCCGTTCTCCTTTTAAAACAGAATAACTGAGTTTGAAAGAAAACATGACTTCGAAGATTAAGAGGCGGGATCAGAAGTAAGCCACCTGTCAGACAGGATAAGAACCCAGGATTTTTTTCCTTGGATTTAACCAGTGATTTAAAATGTAATAGTCATATGTTTTAGTGTTCTCTATATAGTCTAATTTTAGAGTATTTGAGCGCCTCACGTTCAAAGTCGTATCTTCAACTATTATCTTCTTCACCGTGCTAGCCAGTAGTCACAAGGAACCAGACTCTATTGTAGCCATTTTTTGTCAGCAGCGATTTATTTTTATGCAGAAGTCAAGGGATATTTCTTTCTGAAAACTATCATCTCCACTCTGGCCCTAAATGGTCAGTAACTGCTTGGCCAGGTGAGGTACTTCATACGCACACACGTGTTAATCCTGCTGCGTGTGCGCAGTATAGGTTTGCACAGGCGTAAGCGTATAGACCATTCCGTGTCTGCAGTCCTCAAACACGCGCGCCTGTCCCTATTGGCACACTGTGCTGGGTGAGGCAAACCTCAGCCCAGGTCCATTTCCCAAGGCAGATCCTACCTTCGCTGCCAGATCTGAGCAAGGAGAGAAGGCGGCCCAGCTGCGTCTCCCACCGGCTACGCAGGGGCCTCTGCCTGGACGCAGCCCTGAAAGGTGAGCAGAGACAGAAATAATTTGTTGTCTATGCAGTGAATCCAATGGAGAGAAGTGTCATTGCTGCTGCTAAAGGTTTGCTATTTCTCAGAGCATTGATACTGCCAGCATCCCATGAGCAAGCAGCTAATTCTGTGTACCAAAGGCAGACTGGCAGGACACAGTATTTGAGGTGTTTCTCTTCAAAAAAAAGTGTGTAGTTTTGCTATGAGCCAATGCGCTTGTGGGTGATGGACCCATGTGTGATTGGGCTGCAGCTCTTCTGCACGGCTCTGCGGGGAGAGTCCCGAGCTCAGATCTACCTACAGATTCACAAGACACTTTACGCCGCTTCTTAAACATTATTTTCCATAACGAGTGACTAGGGTGAGAAATAGAGAATCGTTGGGGAATTCTATCCAGAAAGACATCGCTTTGCCCTGAGATAGATTCCTTTTGTGTGTTTTTTTAATACACATATATATGTGTGTGTGTGTGTGTGTGTATTTATATATACGATAAACAAACTAACCTTAGACATAGCAATAGCTAAAAGCCATTCTTCAAATTGTTATTCATTCTTACTGCGATTAAATGGCTGTTACTCATAACACAGCCCTACAGTACTTTGGATCTTAATCTCCTTTTGTGGTATAAAATGGTCCAAACAGCTGCTGAATGGAACAAAAGTGTAATCCATCAGTATCAATTTGAATAAACATAAACATCCCATTTCCTTGCAGACAAACATGGCATGGGCTGAGCAGCGTGCTTTGACCGTCAGAGCGACGCTCCTGGAGCTCTAATGGAAAACTGGGGTATTAACCTGAGCCTGGCACGTGGCGCTCTGGTTTGGGGAGTTTGGGGGATGTGGAAGGAACGCGTTGTGTCTGTGCTTTTTTTCGAGCCTGGCGGGTGGAACGGACGAATCTGTGAGGCAGAGCCTACCTGGACACCAGAGCACAGCTCAGCCGGGCTTTTGAGGGGCAAGAGAGCTTTTAGTGCCTTCCTGTTATACAGCCACCACCCCCCCCCGCCCCACCAGCATGGGGTACTGCCTGTGCCTTCGCAAGGCGATGTGTTTCTGAGGACTGCCGGGGAAGGGACCCTTTTAGGTAACAAAAATGAAAAGTGGAAGCTGTTGGCATGAGGTTCCTCTGGAGACCACGCTGCCGAGTACTTTCTAAGCCCCTTCTTCTGCAGCAGCAGCGCTCGCCAGCATGCTCCTGGCGACTTGGGAATGACCACAGCTGGAGGAAGAGGATGATCAGAAAAGTCTGGTTTTAAGAAGCAGAAAAGCTTGCTCTGATTGAATTTCAAAGTTATAAACCTGAAACTAATCAGAAAAGTGTTTCTCCCTTTGAGATGCACAGCTATTTTGAACGCATATTCATTTCTGTTCGTCTCAGGTTCAAAGAACGGCAGGCGCTCGGCATTCAAATGCCACTTGGCCGACAGATCGGGGCAGGATGGATAAGGTCATACTTGTCAGCCCCATCCCGGTATGTCTCCCATACGCTGTACCTCTACACTGAGTGCATGACAGTGAGTCCAGAGATGGCTAAAAAAGGAGAATCAAATACGTAGCAGGTAACTTATATTGAGTTGGAGGCAGAGGCCACAACTTGGGGATCTGCCGGGGAAAAGGAAAGAGGGAAAGGAGGCAAGGAAAAATAATGGATCTGGCGAAGAACATGTTGTCTTTACCCACAGATAACTCCTGTTTCCACCAGCTGCCCTGAGTCGCTGCTTTGCCATCTTCTGCAGGCTCTTAAATATGGATAGACATCACCGTCGGGTTCTTTCTCCAGAGCTCAGGGTTGCTCATGTTACTTGAGAAACAAGAGCACTGCTCCATCCTAGCAAACGCCTGGCACTCTGAGACTGCTTGGGTGGCTCGCACTTTGCCATGAGTTTCAAACGAGGTAGTAGAAGGCACTGTGTCTCCTCTGTCACCTCTGGAAAGTGTGCTCCAGGTCTTGGCTTGCACTGTCAGCTGCGCCTCAGTCAAGCAGAGGTGGAGATATTGGCATTCGTTAGTAGGGAGGCAGACCGCTGCGCCGTCCAGGAGAGAACACCGCATGTACAGCAAGGGAAATAGTACGGCTTTGAGTCTGGGACTACATGGGAGTTCCTCTTTATCTAAACAGCCAGGCCTCTAAATCTTCCCTTGCAAAAGAAAAATATCAACAACGTGGCTTTGTTAATAACTAAAAGATTTTAGCGTCTCGCAAGTGCGTGCGGAACGTCCATGTGCTTTTAGCTACCATCAGCCCAGACTCAGAGCCCCATTTGAATGCGATCTGCTGTACGAAAGTAATTGGAAAAATATGGCTAAAAATGTGTGTGTACACGTGCACATAGGAAAAGCAGCTTTCATGAAACAGCATTAGACATAGAAACGTATACCAGAAGGTTTAAATCACAAAAGTTTCCTCTGATTTACTACAACCAGCACTGGGTATACGGAACGGTACCTTGCTTGGCTTGCTCACGTGCGACGCTGATACCTCCAAGAAAAGAGACGAAGTCAAAGAAGAGAAGAGGGCTGGACACATGGAGACGGACAACTGAGCCTTGTGAATCTTCACTGTTCGCGTAGAAATTAGTGCCAAGTCACTGGGAGACGTCACCCCGGGGGAACACCACGAGACCTGTAAGACTGAGACCTCCTCATTTGCTTGCAGCAGCTGTCAGTGCAAGATCTGGTGAAGACAGGAACTGATTTATATCTTCATGGTGAAGATATAAACGGATTGTTTTTGTAATAAAAGTGCACCCACACGGGTAAGCACGCCTTGGGTTTCCTCTCAGTTTTCTGCCTGACGGTGGTTGCTTGTACGTACATCTGGACTCGGGTTGGTTCTAGAAAAGTGCTTGGAAGGGATGAAAAATGCTTGTGAAGCTCAGAGGGCCAGAAGAGCGTCCTGGGCTGTCCACCCTGGCCGGGCGCGCGTGGTAAGGGCACTGCCATTCCCAAAGGTGCTCAGATCCCCTGAGCCCGGCAAAAGCCTGGCGGCTGCAAGGGGAGGGGGGGG
>VZSC01007012.1:6649-35288 GCA_013398225.1 Steatornis caripensis | reverse complement strand
TTTTTTTTTTTTCTCCCCTGACATCTGGAGTCTATCCCTTTGCCAGCCTCTCAACCCCCCACTCAGAAAGGGAAAGTGAGGGAAACAGAGGGACGGACTCACAGACAGAGTGAGCCCGGAAAAAAAGCTTTGACAAAATTTAAAAAAAATAATAATAATAACGTCTAACTTTTTACGTCTTTCAGACATCAATATTGTTGCCAAGTGCTTGCCTGCTGGGTGCAAGGCAGTCTCAGAAATACACTCCTGCTTCTCCCCGTATCGCTTTCTTCTCACATTCAAACTTTAGGTAGTTCTTCCCACAGCGGCAACGTGCAGCACCTGCGCGCCAGATTCAGAGCCGTTTGATCACAGCGTATTTGCAGGGCAAGGAACGTCCAATATGGGAATGAATTATTTCCCTGGAAATATCTGGGAGGTCAACCTACCCATGAGACTTGTTTCAATGCCTCCTCCCTTTGGCAGAATAAATGTGGAAGCTGCCTGTACTTATATTGAACAGTAAAGGAGATGCTGGTAAACAATTAAATGGAGTCTTGTTTAGAGAACAAATCTTTTAATAGACTGCCAAGCTATGCTAAACAATGACTGTCGTAATTTGTTAAAAGAGCAGAAGAACAACGTTGCTCGGTACAAACCTGATTTTGCTAGCGTTAGTTCACAAACTGCATTGCCCATTTAGTCCTGTTTGCTCCACAAACTCTCAACAACCCAAGGCAGCTCCAAATGCTGTTTCTTTTAGCTTTCATAACGTGTTAAGTGGGGGAAAAAAGCCATATGGCATTCCTTTGCCTAGCAGGGCAACTCCTCATTAGGCTGCTGACCTGAAACGTAATCTCCACCGTGACCTATGGAGAAATGCATGGGACCCACCTGCAAAGTAAAAGCCCTTTTTGAGACATAATGTCGGATTGCTGATCGTTGATGTGTTCGGATTCACCGTTAGGAGACTCTGTAAACCCGTATTTCGTTGCCGTGATGTGTGGAGATGGGACGCCATAGGGGTCTTCTTGAGTTGTAATGACTTCGGAGGTGATTCTTTTTTCAAGGTCCATTATCTCCATGTGTACTATCTGCAACATTCTGAATTACATAGAATTGGAGAGTTTTCTCTTTTGCCTTTATCCCGGCATATGGCCTGACCTACGTTCCATTTGTGCGCCTGTGCTGACTGCCAGGGGTGTTTCAGCGATGCTGGGATGAATCCGTGCAGAGCAGAGGGTGCTGCTGGCAAGAGGAAGACGTTTTTCTGTCAAAAGAAAGGAGTAAGCTTTTCTGTATCAGTATTTGACAGTGGATAAAGCACTGCCATTTTTAACAGTCCCCCCCCAGCCTGCCGCACGTGTTTGGGCAACAGCGGTCCCGTGAGCAGAGCCACAGCCAGCCCTCAGAGCCGGCTCTGCTCACAGCTCAAGGGCAGAAGAGGCACAGGGAGATGCTATCCAAGTTCCTGTTTTCAGCACGGCAATCTGGGCAGGACTGCAGTGATCCAAGCTGACGGTACTGTGGGCGTGTAGGTAGGTGTTACCGAAGCTCCTCTTAAACACTTACTTCCAAGCAAGCCTAGAAAGGCTTCGTTTGCAGGTAGAAGTTAAACCTACTGAAAGGACTAAATCCAACCTCATTTTTCCTCGTGGATGTAATCCAAGAGGACAAAATATGGAAATATTCCGTATTGTACCACTTCTGAATTCCTTTACGCCGTCCATCTTACACACGGGATGTGCAAAGTCACAGCGCAGCGTGCAGAAGCAAGGCCAGGGCTTAATGTTGGGGGCAACAGTTTTCCACTGTAGTCTATAAGAGTCTAAAGAATTGGCAAATATCCACAGCCGTTGCAGATTTTGGGATTCAAGCAGAGGTTTATTGCAGGTGTAATTATCAAAAAAGCCGATGGAGACTATTTTAAATCCCACTTTATCTAAAAATTCCATCCAAAGCAAGGATGCAGCCAAATTAAGTTGTTACGAGAAAGATTCTTCGTGCTGATCGTTATCTTCACAGTTGCTGATATGTTACAGAAAGAGGCGTTTAAGAAAACCTTTCAGCTTCAAAAGGCTTGAAGATGATATAGAAAAGTCCTCAAAGTTCTGAAGGCTTACTCACACCTTGGACTTGTTCAAAACTTGGCGGTTGTACTTCCTTGATATATTAATCTGGCTGCAGTACCCTTTCAGCAAAGGCAAGTCAAAATTTGGAGAGTGCCTGTAGATGGATAAACTGATGTTTCGCTGAAATCCGCTGCTAAGCAATGTTTTCCACGTGTCTTGAACCACTGGTCTTACAGTACGCGCAAGAGAAATAACTGTGATTGTTACAACGCTGTTGTTGCAGTATTGCGCTCCAAACAGTCCATGGTCTTTCTGATTAGGGACACTTTGTTTTCTAAACTGCAAAATTAAACATGTTAACGAACTGTTGAATGCTTTCGCACAAATTAGACATAGTGGGAGGTTTGCTTTGCCCGCAGTGAGGCATCCACGGGTCCCCATCTATACCTACAGAAATAAAAGATGCATTTTTGTAGGGACGAGGTAGCAGATTTTGTACTAAATATGACCTCATGATCTTAAATTGTCTATAAATAAATAAGCATTATGTAATACGATGTAAAAATAATCATGCTATTAAGCCTGTTAAATTACTCTGCGCTAGTCTTCCCACTTGCTCCGACTCCTACCCAGAGGCTGTGTGGATCCAGTGACCGGACCTTTCAAAATCCAGCCTACATTAAAATCATCTGCTTGATTGGGGAATGGCATTTCCAAAAAGGAGGTAAAGTGAAAGAGAGTTAGAGCTGTGGAAATTGCTGGCCGCCTTCTCTTCTCAAGTAAGGGGAAAATTATAAGTGGGCCTCTTATAATAAAGACAAAATGATCACAATTGCAGATGGAAATGTTATCATCTAATCCAACTGAAATGTTTTGGGCTTTTTTTTTCCCGAGGGGAGTGGCTGCTAATTCCTCGGGAATAGCACAGCAATTTGGGGATTCTGCCTGCACTGAACTGATGAATACACAAAGAAACAAAATACAAACTCATCCTGGCTCAACCAGAAATTGTAGGTTGTTCCGTTACACAGTGGGGAATGTACTTGAGTGTCGGTTTTTTATGGAAGTCTTGCATTTTTCCCGTGTCTTCGATACCACAGCTGCGTGGAAGTCCTGCGTTGCTTTGGACAGCAGTGTACTTGGTGGCAGAGGTCCTACCTCCACGTTTGTGTGACTTTAGAAGTAACTGCCCCTACATCTGCAGCGGTCTTTGGTCTGTCATCTTTATGCCTTGCTGAGTTTGTCATGTTTATTTACAGAATGGGATCAAAGTTACCGACTTCAAGTCTGAAACCACCGCCCAGCCTCCCCAGAAGACCTGTGCGTGAGCTGTTTCTCTCCCAGTTTCTGTCCAGGCACGTTCCTTCCATGCTACATCCATGACGTGGATTTTAAACAAAACTCCCCATTTTTACTCCCCTCCAGCTGGAATGCAGCAAAGCCAGATACCCAGGGCTTTGATGATAATTGTGCCAACTGAGATCTTCTGTGCTTGTTTTTCAGCGTTACAGGAGCAGACTGTTCCTTCCTAGCGCCCACCAAAGCAGAACTTGGAGGAAACCAAGTTCCCATGGTGGCTGAACAGTTTCAGGGTGAAAGCTCTGCTCTCTTTTCAACTTCATGTAAAAATGCAGAATCAAACCAGCCACTATTACACACTCACAAGAGCAGCACTTGGGTTCATGAAAACGGCACTCTTGTCCTCTTTAAAGTTTCTCTCACCGTACATTGACACCCGCTGGGGAGCAACTCGTTTTCTGTGTAAAGATTTTATTTGAAAACCGTAATATTACCGTGTAACGAGTATAACGAGATGTCACCCAGCCCATGCTGGGAAATAGAGGCTGGAGATTCACACCGCTGCCGTCCTTCACAGAGAGCCAGCAGTGCCAGCACCTCATCACTGGCAGTGGAACCGTAGGATACAAAGGAGCTTGTATTTGGTCAGTTAAAACACCGCAGTTTTGCTTGATCAACTGTTTCTATGTATGCCAAAAAAAAAAAAAAAGAGTTAATTACCTGATTAGAAAATTGTACTTTGCTAGCCAATACAAAATTAACAATTAAAAAAACCCTGGAAAGCAGTAAGTCCCACCCAACCACGAGGCAGACAAACTAAGCCATGATCAGAAAGGGGCCGCAGAAGGAGCCTGTCCACTCGTGCCCCGGCAGCATCCAGCGTGTTGCTCGGGGATGTGCCTCGCCGGATCCCGTGTTCTTGCACAGAGGAGACCAGATGGGCCGGCATTATTGGTTGATGTGTATTTGCTAGTGAAGGCAGGATAAACGTACTCGTAATCTAATTCCCGTTAACTAGCTACTTCACCCCCAGGATCGTCAGCACAAGTTGGGAGTGTGGGAAAAATGGCTGAGACAGTAGTTCACAGTTCTTTCGGTGGCACTGCTGGCATCTGTGTGTCTGCAGTGTTTTGGTATTATTTTTTTTAACCAAACCCCATTTGATCAAACTGTAAGTGTCCTATTGCTAAGCAGATCTTCGCTGTCCCAGGCACAGGAACACTGCATTCATAGGAGAAATTAAACAGAAATTCCTGGTTAAAGCCACCCTATTTCTTGCCGAAGTTTAAATATACCACTAGCAACGCTACTCTGGCTCCTTTTTATCACGCGATTGGAAAGAACAAGGGCTGCAAAGCGACGGCTGCTTGTGAATAGGCAGGGGAGTTGGCGGCAGTAGGAGAGGCAGTGTTGCCAGCTCCACTCCAGCCGTTAGCAAGAGCAATTTGCCCACATACAATCTGGAAACAGTTTTCTCAGGTTACAGTACAGTTCACGGAGTTGGAAATTCCTCCTCTTTCGGATTAGCTCGGCCTTCTTTATGTAACCTTTAAGCGCACGGCGAAGTGCCGAGGAAGGTTTTGATAGCGGCAGAAGCGACTGGGCGGTGTATAACTGGTCTGTGAGCGGAGTTCGCTGACAGCTGTAGTGCAGGGGCCTGATCCAGGAGCTCCTCACTGCTCCCAGTTACTCTGGGTGCAAAAGCACAAGACGTCCCTGTACAGGTGCCTTGGTAAACTGAGAGAAAAATTAAAACACTTGCAGGCTCATTCTGACTGAACTAGTTATTTAAGGGGGCGGGGAAAATTGACATAAGTAATAGAAATTTATTTAATAGGAAAATATTTAATAGAAATTTATATAGAAATAAAGTAAAGCATCACCGCTTCAGTATCAGATTTTGCTGACAGCCACAGCGTTGCAGATCCTCATGAGCACAGAGAGAGTTGTTGAGAGGAGAGAAAGACAACATAGATGTGCCAATACGAAACACACGGTCGAGATGATAGATTAATTAGAATTAACTCTTGGTTTTAGCCAGAGTCCACTATGCGACATAGATTAATCAGAAACCAGCTCAGTTATTCTGCACACCAGGAATATCTTCCATAGATCTCTGATCACAACATTATGGACTCTTCACACGGTTCTTTCACACACACCTTTCTGCCTCCTCAGATTTAAGAGCCGTTATTATACTGTCAGAGTAATTCATTATAAAAAAATTGAGCATCATCCATTTACATCAGAAGGGAATCAAGCAAAAGCTATGTTTATCCTTCATCCATCTTTATTATATCTGATATTTGATAGAAGAGATTACATTGGGAGAAATCTATGTTGGGAACAAAGAGTCTTTCCACTAAGAGGTCAGCAGGATTTATCAACGCACGGCCAGAGAAGAGCTAGTGGGGAAGCAGTGAACACCTGCTGGAATCACCTCTACCTCCAGAAGAAATGAAAAAGTGCCCATGTGCTTTAGTTAAAAATATGGAGAAGCTCTTGCACTGCGTAGACTTGGTTCAAAAGCTACTAGAGTCATCGCTGTTGACTCAAGTAGGTTTGAGATCTATCTGTGCAAAGGACTATGTCTTCTTCTGTTAATCACTAAAGTAGCAGAGGCAGGGCAGGGAGGGTTGCTTCAAGACTCGTTTTCTTTGCAGCCAGGTGACGGTTCAGCAGGGATGAGCCCACAGACCCGGGTGACCCGTCTCATGTGCAGCCTTGGTCATCCACAGATGACAGATGGAAGAAGCTGGTGAGGGCATATCCTCCTTCTTTTCTTCCCACCTCACTTTTTTTATTTAAGTGCCATTACATTAGTGAAAAAATACTTATAGTTAATCAGCACTGCTTAATCTCGTTCACTTCCGTCTGTGCCTCTTTGTAGCCTGACACCTCTCCTGTCCCGAGGCCATGGAAAGCGGAGGGCATTTAAGGCTCAGGCTCTGCCATTGGAAGCCTCTGGGGAGCACCTGTCCGCAATCATCCTGTCCGTGGCCCTTTCGTTCCCAGATTACATCTTGTACCAACAGTTTGTGTGTGGGAAAAATCAAAGATGTCAGGGGCTCCTGCCAGGACGTGCACTTCGCGTAAGGTGCCCAATCACCGGGGCACGGGCGCTTGACCTTTGCGCTTGCAGAGAATAATGAATTGGGGGCCAGTTTTCAGGTACTTGCCACCATCATTCAGCCCCCACCAGAGCTCAGCATTGGAGTAATCACTGACATGCTGAAGCAATGAAAGCAATCTCTTGTTAACTGGCTGAACCGGCTTGTCTCGAGCCCCCAGCCTGCCTCATTCGGGCATATTACACAATGGTAATTCTCTCTTTCTTTAAAGGAGGGAAAAAAAAAACCCCAGGGTAAAAGACGCCTCCTCATAGCCTACCTTCCCCTGTCCAGGGGTCCAAGGACGGTTGACAGAAAGTCCAAGAATGAAATTTCAGAAACCATAGACCGTAGTGAACGATGATTGCCTGAATAAATCCTAAAGGACTAGAAAGACTTGATAGCGAAAAGAATTTCTTTAATGTTAGTTCTTCACCCAAGCTCGTCGTGATGAGTCTATTTAATTACTCGCATTCACTGCCCCGGGAAGGGACCTTAGTCTTTAGTTACGGCTGATCATGGTATTTCTAATGGTTTGAAAGGAAAACACGCTTACTATTTCTTTATGAGTGCAACTTTGAACCGTAATTCACAGAAGACAAAATTCTGTGTTTTGGGTGTCGACCCAGCTACGAAGCAGGCAGGGGAATGAAAACGGGCTGCCTGCTCGGCCTGCGCACAGCAACCGCGCGACAGCAGCTCTGCTTCAGCCTGTCATCAGCAGAACTAGTCATCGCCCATCCGTCCCGGGCTTTCACCTCAAATTCTGTTCTCTGGTACACCCTTTGTTACCAGTAGTTGCGTATCTGCCAACAGCAGTATTTTAATTGTCTACTTAGCATTTAAATTAAGCGTTCAGTTGAGCAAGGACCAAATGCTATGGGGTTCCTGCACACGGATGCGCTGAGCCTGCTCCAGCACAGCACTACCTGGCTTTTGGCTTCTGTTTATTTTTAGCTTCAAAGATGATCCTTTACACCACACTATCCTCATAAAACCATAAAAATAAGTGCAGTTTTATGGACGTATCAGTGAAGGACAGGACAGCGAAGCGCCCAGCTAAGGAGAGCAGGCCTCATCGCAACCTCGTGGCTGACCTAGGAGGTCAGCATCACTGCTTGCCACCCCCGCAGTGCTCACGAGATGATGCCAACTTCCCTGGATCATAACAAGCAGCAGATACTTGAGCAGCTTTAGGGAGGGGATGGATGGGCCAAAGACCCTCAGCCCGGTTGCATGCCCTGCAGGGTCGCCCATTGTGCCCAAAGGCTGTGACCCCCTTCCCTCCAGGTCCCTGTCCCCACCATGCCGCCAGCACGGCCCCAGCCCTGCTCTGTGCGTGGCTTCGAGCACAGCCCATCCCTCTGGTCTGTTGTTAATCCCAGCCAAGCTACAACCTCGTAAATATGTGTCTGGCTCATACAGCGCAACCTGCACTCCCAGGAAAGACAGAGGCTTTAGGAAGTCAGTAAATACACAGACGTGGTTAAGAGTTCAGGGTCGACAGCGTGAGAGTATCACACTGAACTGCTACTAATGCTTTAAAGAATTGTATATCCGTCCTTGTATCAAGTGCTCTTTTTTCAGTGCAGAAACACCGTTGTTGAGGATAGCAACGGTGCTATTGTCAGTGGTTTAAGTACTTTTTCCAGCTGTTAAACAAAGGCTTCTCTTCCATCTTGGCTAGGGAAATGCTACTTCGTACCTAGGTCGCATTAAAAAAATATTGTTATTTTATGAACAGTGTGAGATGATGCTATCTCTTTTCTTCCACACTTCAACAGCTTCCTGCTGCTGACTTGTCAGCAGATATTTTGCAGGATTAAATGACTGATGTTATCGGGCTGCACGGCAGAGTTTGGCTTGTCCAGACAGATCTGATCGACTGACGTGGTGTCCCCTCTTCAGTGCCCAGAGAAATAATCCCGATTTTTCATGCTACACGCCAGGAGGCATTGTTAAGCTTGCATAAACAGATATTTTGACAAGGAAATTTAAGTTTTCCCTCCGTTATTTTGTCTAATACTTCCCATATTTTGTCTATTGTATTGCAGATGATTGGTTAAAACAGGATTGCAGCTGACGAGGCAGCATGCAAAACACATAGACGGAAATGTATTCATTTTTCTATTAGATGATACCGGTGGGTTGAAGAAATCTACTACGACTTCGGAAAATATTCCAGTATTTCAATGCAAACCCTTAAAAAACGGAAGTTTTAACACCAAATGTGCATGTTCCAGCCACAGCCTTGACGCTGACCCTACAGTGGTGCCTGCTGACCCTCAGTTCGGAGAACCAGCTCAACCTGGCTGTATCATAAACATTTCAGTTACAGACTATAACAGTTGCTAAATCCCCCCTGCTGAGAGGCCAGGCCACATGCATCCTCCTGTTGTCAAGGAGAGACATGGCCGTGCGTCAACAGGGTGCTCCTGGTCCTCCTCCTCAGCACCCACTGTCCCTGGGGAAGTCCAGCACTGCCCTCTATTTCTCCTGTTTGCCCGCAGGGACACAATACCCTGTATCCATGCGTGACATGGCAGACCCATGTAATTCACCTGCAATAATTTTGCTTATCTTAACATACTAAGGGCCATTCCAGACCCTTGAGCACCCTCTGGCAGAAGCAAAGCAAGTCCATCAGTTGCTCACCAAGGACGAGGAGAACAAAGAGCAAAAGTGGTCACAGATTTGAAATCTCTACAGGTGTATCTTACGTCATTTCACAGATTTCCAGTATTATCTTAATTTATAAATAGGTGTGATGTCATATGTAATCTGTTCGGAGAGGTAGCTGAAGCTGTCCGGCAAGCTCTCACCGCAGAGACCATGCTGCGGTCCAGANGATTTGAAATCTCTACAGGTGTATCTTACGTCATTTCACAGATTTCCAGTATTATCTTAATTTATAAATAGGTGTGATGTCATATGTAATCTGTTCGGAGAGGTAGCTGAAGCTGTCCGGCAAGCTCTCACCGCAGAGACCGTGCTGCGGTCCAGAGGTCCACACGATCCCTGGTATTTCTGTCTCTCTCTGCCCGTCCTCCGGACCTTACAGGGGTACAAAACACAGAACGTGTTTCTTAAACAACTATCAATCAGAGTCATATCAGTATTATAGCACCGGTCTGGGCTGTTTCCTTTAAAACTAAAACAATCTTGCAATATACCTTGAAAAATGAGGACGTTTGGGGGATGAAATCTTGGCTCTCTGCAACTGAGTGGTAAAACTCACATTGCTTCAGTGGCGGTTGGCCGTCACATCGGCTCTTCTGGTCTGGGGTAGAAAGGGAAATTACATGCGTGGTGTGGGGCCCCTCTTTTGGAAGGGAAAGTAAGTGTTGGTTTGAGGGTCTCAGCCCAGCTCGGCAGTGGTGGTATATCTACAAGCAAGGTAACAGCTGATGCAGGAATCTTCAAATACGAGTTATAAAGTTGTTAATCCTCCACAGGTTTTAGTCACCATTTAGTATTTAGCTAATGCACTGCACTATAATCGTCTTACTAAACCTAAATTAAATGCAGATTTGGAGCAAAAATGTGCTATAGAAATTTATGAGGGATCTTAACAGAGAATAATCTTTTTAGACACTGCTGTGAAAGCTACAGAATATCAGTTTCCGAATGAGTATAAAATACTGTGTGTTAGTTGTCAGCTATTAGAGAATGTGTCTGCGGAGGTATGTCCTAAACCCCTCATGCAATCCCAAAAGTTACTCCATTGGCAGGAATTTCCAGCTCTGTAAAAAGCAAACGAACAATTTCCATGTCAGTACAGTACTGCACCACCTGGAATCGCCAGGCGCGGGTCCCAGCTTCTCCTTGCTAACCAAGCTCAGGACGTGCAAAAATGCTGTGCACATCCCAAAGGCTGCAAACACTAGGGCTGATGCCGTTTGTTTGGACCGTCAGTGTTCCTAACCAGCATCTAAGGATTTCCAGCTTGCTATATTGGTTGCAGTACCAGTTTTGATACCAGGCTTCAAGAAAGGATGATTAACGCTAAATTTGTGGTTCTTTTCTATTGGCACTTGTTTGCTGAATTGTTTTAACTCTAGGGACTTTGACAGAAACACCCCAACCATCAGCAAGTGTTTTGTTTTACACCCTGAATAGGTCTGCCGAAACCTGGCGGGATAGCTCGTGCACCAGCTCACACACAAAGGACCTTTGCTGGCTGCGGGCTTGAGTCAGTTTGTTCAGCCACAGCCTGAGTGCTTCTGATAAAACTCAAGACCATTTCAGACACAGTTCGAACCCAAAGCCACCTTCTCCTGGCTAGCTCAGTGCTGAGCCGGGGTCCCTAAACTCCCACGTCTGCCCGGGCTCACCGCGATCCTACCTGGCACAGCTCCCGGCCACCACAGGGCCATTCACCCCTGCCAAAAAAACCCCAAACGGCTGGATGTGCGCACCCGAAATGGAAAAGAGCTGAGAAACTTAGACCANGGGTCCCTAAACTCCCACGTCTGCCCGGGCTCACCGCGATCCTACCTGGCACAGCTCCCGGCCACCACAGGGCCATTCACCCCTGCCAAAAAACCCCCGAACGGCTGGATGTGCGCACCCGAAATGGAAAAGAGCTGAGAAACTCAGACCAAAATGAAAAGGAAGAACAGAGCAAAAGTAGGGACATGCTCATCATCGCTGCTGGCTCCAGCAGCTAATGGGAAACACCAGTCAGAACACCTCGCGTTTCCTGAAGCTGAGAATCTGGCCGTAGCGTTGTCATAGCTGAGTCCTGGAAGAAGCAACACTGCATTCATTCAGGTCTTGGTTTCCTCTTCTTCCCTGAGAGTGAGCATCGGAGCTCTTGCACCCCTCACCGTGAAGCCTGGAGATGTGGTGTTGATAAATTCAGGGAAGCCGTTCCTGATAAATGTGAAGCATATCGCACACCATGAGGTTTCATTAGAGGACAGGATTGCGTGTGCTGACATACCCTTGGTAGAATTCACATCAACAATAATGTGTATTAATTTGAAATACTTACTGTTTTTTTAAAAGAAGAAAAACAAACGTACAGCAATTTCAACAAGCTTACAAAGCTGTTAATGACTGCAAAAGATGGAGCTCGTTCACATTTTTTGGCTCAGATGGGCAGGCGCTGAGGTATGCGAGGATCCCATTTTTTGCAGGAGAAAAGGCCATCACTCTTGCAAGGTTTAACCCTTTTAGGCAGAGCAAAGCTGTTAGCCAAGAAGCGAAGATCATCAGTATCACAGTCAAGAAACAGCATCTACCTAGAACTCCTCAGTGGCTGGGAGGTTAGAGCAAATTTTAGGGAATACGAAATAGTGGAGCAGCAGTTAATTGCTCCGATGACTGTGCTTGATTTTAGAGTCATTAGGGTCAAATTTACTTCATGGTCTGCACCAAAAACTAACACATAGCTGTCACATCCACACATGTATTTCCTGAAAGATCATCTCCATTTCTAGTAATTCTAGAAGCAAATATAAACCTTACCTTAATCAGGCACGATGGAAATCTATTCCCATACAGACATGAAAAGAAGGGGAGAAAGGAAGCAGCAGTGCAAGGGCAAGCTCCTCCAAGCGCTGGTATGGCACTCTAGGTAGTTTCTAGGGGAAAAAAACCCAGACAATTTACATTGACTATGTGCATTCTACAGAGCAAATCAGTGTTGATGACTTCCTATCGCTTATGAGATGGACACATCTATGATTTCTGCACTTGATTAAAGGACACTCTGCATCCAGCGCAGTGCTGTTATACAGAATGCCTGTGTTATCAAATAATAAACTAACTGTCACAATATTGGCTCAAGTCTTAGGAATTTTCTAGCGTAGGAAGATTAAGACAATTACAGTCCAAGTAAGTACCATTTTGGACTAATTGTTTGCAGATATGACATAGAAACAATACGACCTGCTTTGGGAAAGTAGTATGATTTTACTGTACAAATTTCTAGCTGAAACATGGCTAAAAAATAAATGCCGAGAGCCCAAACTTGCTGAAATTTGTACCTTTGCATTCGCATGGAGGGAAGTTGAGCTTACAGAGCTGAAGACCTGTCCCAGCATGCTGGTCTCCGCTTTAAAAGTGAAATAAAAAAGCAGCTACTATATCTGATTCAATCGCCTGGACATAGATGTTCTTACGACCACATGAGCAGCTCTACAGACCTAGTCTACAGACAGCAGACTGGAACTGTGAACAAATCTTGACTCTCTGTGCACCATACCCATAAAGACACAGACACAGACACACACACACACAGAGAAATATTCACTCTACATAACCCCTGGAAGCTCCCAATGCTTTTTCTAACCATTAATATACGGCCTTTTCTACACAGGAATGTCGCAGAGAGCACCATGTCTCCATCACTCACTGCGTATGCTCCTGTATTCTCTGTTGACCAGGAGCCACCAGAATCTTTGCACTTTTCATAATACACAGGGAAACAAATGTCGTGCCTACGTCCCACCTGAGATTGGTGGGATCCGGGTTACAAACGGAAATTCTATGAACAGAGAAGTTGTTGCTACTTTCCACCCCAAAAGACACCTGGGATGGGAGCGCCGTGCTCTGATTCGGGCTCGCTGTTGCCCGTGTCCTGTTACCAGCACGCGTCGTCCTGCCGATCTCCACGGGGTGACCTGTACAAGCACCCGCTCCTCCACGGGCACTCAAGCTGCTCTGCAGCATGTTGAGCAAAAGGCCTGCAGGCAGTAAGATCTTGGTTCTCCATTCCAGCTGAGTCAGAGGCTCAATACGTGACCTCCTGTCACTTGGCCTTCTTATGTCAAAACCAAGACTGAGTTTAAAACTAGGAACACACTGAGAACCAGATGCTCCATCCGAGCCAAACCTTTCTGGGTAAATACATTGCAAAGAGCACAAATCATATCATTTCAAACTTTGGGAATCTGTATATATTTAAATGTATACAAAAATCTGCTGTTTCTCGACAATAGGTTCATACTCCAGAAGAACAGAAATCCAGCAGACTGAAATGAATAATGCATTAGAACAAACACCAGTGCATTGTTTCCCATTTAAGGAACTGCCTGGATATAAATAAACTCTTACTCATGTTCAGTGTTTTAAATAATAGAATCTTTCTTACCCAGAGTAACAACTGCACCTTTCAGAAAAATAAGAGATAAAAATTATTTTCAAGAAGAAATCTGAGGAACTAGGCGTCAAAGTCTGATGCACCAATGCTTTTGCTGTCAGTGTCCTGAAACCACATAACTGGAATGTGGCTCGGTTCAAAAACGCTTCCTGTGAAGTGCCCAAAATTTTAGGAGAAGACTGAATTGGGTGAGTGAAATGCAAGCTCAGGCCTTTTCTACTTTTGATGCTCTGCCTGAAGGTACTGTTTCCTCAAAGCGGCCAAATCGTATCCTGCCTAAAGTTGCACTAGCGTTGCCTCTAAGACCAGGTTTTCCTCTTGCAGAATCCAAGAAGCATGCAGTGCACAGAACCACGGATACAAATATTTGCCCCAAACGACAACTTAGCTAAAAATCAAACAATAGAGACAAAGGTCAGGGATCGTGGAGTCTCTCTGAAATGCTTGGCAATGGGGCACGATATTATGGCGGTAGCGAGAACGTGGTTTGCTTTGCCTCTTGGGTTACAGCCTGTAGTGAGAACAGCTCATGACTATCCAAGTTCACTGAACAACAGGCCGCTGAATTATTGCACGTTTACGTATCTCCGACGATACCTCCAAATAACACCAGAAAGAATGCGGGCAAATGTTCTCAAAATGTCGTTTTTCAAATCTGAAGTACAGGAAAGACTTCAGTCTAACAACCAGTTGTACAGCTCCAAAAAAATGTACAGTGCTTTACATTCAAATACGATAGCAAGATCCTTTTCCCTATAATTCCGCAGTGGACAAAGTTGGTTGCAAGGTAGATCACTAGCCACTTTAGTTTTGTTTTACTTATGAAATGTATAAGCCCAGAGTATCTTGCTCCAATATTCACTGCAGCATTTAGAGCGAACGAGAAAAAAACCAGACCATAAAGTATTCTCTTTTGCTTATGTTACCAGCTTGTGAAAACAACCGCCTCACGAACAAACCGTTTTAAACAAACAGAATTTTATTAGTACGCAGTACAGCAAACTGTGGTTATTTCCCACATAACTTCATTACATGTCGAGCACTGATTTCCTTTTTATGTAAATGAAAGCCTATAAATTGGTGCAATTACCCTCCGCACATACATTAGTTTAAACGCTGGGGCGCTACAGAAGTCATTTATCTTTCATACTTTCTGTTAGGCCGCAAGTCAGCTCTGAGGTTTAAATTTTGTTTAAAAGTTCTTGGCTAATCGATCACTTTAGAGATGCTTTAAACGCAGGTAAAACACCGACAAAGAATTTTAAAGTAAGCTTTCTTAATGGATGAATTGCAACTATCCATCACTCTGCTTGCTACTTCCCTACCACCACCCTGTTAAACCTAGGAAGTTCTATTAAAGCTGTTAACATGTGGCATCTGCTAATGGAAAGTGTATAATGCACAAGGCGTGAGAGGGACTCGAGGGCTCATGGAAGTAAAGTTTGGAACAGAAAGACAAATTCCGGTTGTTGTGAAGTTAATGTAACGACAGGTCAGTGCTTCAGGCCTCTCTTGGAGACGATTCCCGTTTAAAGCCTTGCCTGCGCGAAGGCAGCAAGGTTAGGTTCACTGGCGCAGCCGTTCAGTGCACATGTTATATTTCAAATGCTTCAGCAGATGAAATGTAGAAGTTGAAGGAAAAGAAAATATATTTATTTTTGGCTTGAGAAAACAGTGTGACACATGACAGGCCTGGATCTCTCTTGTAGGAGCTGTGCTCTATATTACGGAGATTAAGTTTGATCATTCATGAAGGAAGACAGAAATCCCCAAACCTGGATGGTAAGGGCTGTAATAGTTGCTCTTAATGTCTGCTGTTAGCTGATTACGGACATCTTGAAAGCATTGCTCAAGCAGGCCTTCTCGCAAGCTTCTGTCATGTGGATGCTCTCGCAGATGGAGAGCATGCATCGTAGAGAGTGGGCGACTGGGAGCTTCAAGGACCGGCGTGTAATCAGAAGCTTTGAACTGTTTCTAGCTTGTGAGACCGCTTTGCTAGTTACTAGGGGCACTATCAGAACATATTATAATGACCAAAGCCAGCCCGTGTAGTAACAGCTGTGAGTGTAATCCAAAAATTAGCTCATTAATTCACAGGAAAGTATTTTCTACTCGTCTTTCATTACAAAAAATGTGTCTGCTTGTTAGCGAAATCTAAAGCTTTAACTGAAACCTTTAAAACATTAGAAATGCACATGTGCTTTGCTGTGCCTTAGTGGGAGATTTATTAAGTTCATTCTTTAATCTCTGTTTACAAGCAGAAATATGACGAACATAAATCATTCGAAATACGATTTCAAGCTACGAACCCAGCTTGCTATTTTCTGACGTCATTATGTTATTTCAAACCTGCAATTAATTCTTTTCTTTGTTGGCCTGTTTGTTTTTAAAAACAATTTCACTCCACTTGACCTTTGTATTTCTTGGGAAAACGTTCAAAGTTGGAAATAACTCTAGATGTTATCTGTTAGCGCTTATTTACCATACACAGCGTGCTAAACTTGAGCTGAAGCTTAGGAGCCCCAGAGAGATGCAAGATGCAAGGGGCAAAGCTGCAAAGTACCGGTAGGAAATAGTATCACAGTTACGCTGCGATCATTATTAGGGACAGTCACAGAGACAGGTGACTCTTCGAGTCGTGGCTCTTATAAAAACCTCAAAATGGAAAAAAGAAAAGGAAAAAAATTACGATACGTTGCCAACTCATGCAGAAAACTCACTCTATGGTTGCTAGAATGTGTTTCCCATCACAGGACCAAGCAGTGCACGTGAGCAATGACACTGCAAGTGCAATGTTTATACAGTAGATGCAAAAGCCCCAAGCCAACGCATAGCAATTGCCTTGCGTCTGGTTAATGCACTACACAATGGATATCTTTTCATCACGTGTTAACTTATGGTTTCTTCTTTACGATGAAGAAAATAATGAACATAAAAAATTCGGGGTCTAAACAAGAAAGCGTGTTCGCACTTCAAACAGAAACAAGACCGTTCTGCCCGCCTGTTCTAGCATTGTTTGCGATGTAAAGAATTAGGGCGGAAGTGTGAAAAATCATCTTGGCATATCCCTTGGTTTACGGTCTCTTTCTCTTAGGGTTCCTCATCTCTATTTTACATAGCACAGGAGCCGTAATCACATATATTTAAGAATTCTATAAAGTTTGTTCTTTATTGCCAGTTTACTGCGAAGCTTAAACTACAACGAGCAAAATTTCAACCATCCACTGGTGTTCAAGCTCAGATTATGACGTACGGCATGCCCAGTTTGGTCTCAAAGGCCAGCCTGCGAGTGTAGACCCTCCAGTCAGCTGGGATGTGGATGCTGAGGCCATTGCTGAGCGCCAGGACGAGTCCCTGTGCCACGCACGCACCGAAACTGCAGCTGCACTTCGTAGTTGTGGGAGGAGAACCCACACCGCCATTCACTCCTGGCACCCACCAGCACCCACATAGGTATACAGAGAATACATTCAAGCCAGTGGACGTGCAGCTGGGAGATACGGCTGCTGCTACACCCACAAATAACCTGGCTGTGGCTATTCTCCCCCACGTTCGGGCAGTTACTCGGAAGTTCAGATTCCCAGCTGAAGTCAGCGGGAAACGCGCTGTTTTGGCAATACTTGGCCAGCCCCTCCCTGAAGCCAGCTCGAAGAAGTTTGGTTTGGTTTGCAACTCCGAAATGTCAGCCGTTAAACCAGCCTCAGCTATCTCTCAGAAAGAAAAGCCTTTGATTGTATAATAGGCTTTTAAATGGTCAATAGCATCGGATGCGCCAGGCCTCTAGCACAGCTAGAGGACCACGCGCTTGTTCGGCAGGACGAGCTGTTAATTAATGCGCTAGCCCCATGAAAGCCCACATGCCCATGCCCACAGGGCAAGGCTGCTGCATGCCGTTTAGGTGGGTTACAGAAGGGGAAGCAGAAGGCTACGTTACAGCTTCAGAGTGCAAAGAACTCAAGAAACCCCAAACAACCACAAACTTTAAAGCAGACAATTTAAAAAACCTGCGTCTTCCTCATCCTGTAAGCACAGCACCAGACTGAAAAATGGGACACGGATCCTTTCTCAGGGTATATGCGTTTCTTCAGCTCCATATATTCAGCTTCCCGGGTCCACGACAACAGCTCGACATCCTACACATCTGTACTGCCGCGCCCAATACCAGAGGCCAAAGAGATTTTACTTAGTTTACATTTTCCTGAGGAACAGCTGATTGTCTGCCTTGAAGTGGGAAGAGAAACGCTGACCCGAAGCACACACGCCAGCCGCAGCAGAATCGCAGACCCCAGAGCACAGGCTGCGTTATCCCACGGGAAGGACGGGCGTAGCTGAGAGAAAACTGGAGTGCCCCAAACCCAATGACACGAACAAATTGCAAAGGAGAAGCGCTTGATCCGAGAAAGACCAAGACAGAAAAGCACCAAAATGAGGAGACCCCATTTTGTCCACCAGCCCAAGCTGTTCCAGTTGTTAAACGGAACCGAGGGAAAAACCAGCTGCCAGGGCATTTCGGTATAAGCTGAGCAACAAGTTCCTGTGATGGGATAACTGCGGCAACTCACTCACCCCTCCTTTTCTCTACGCATGTCACGAAAAGCACAGGAGAGGTGCAGAAGGCACCGGCCTAATAGGGGGTTCGGTGTCGCAGTAAAACGCCAGCACTCCTCACAGCTGTGCCGCTTCCAGCCTTTAACATTACGCACAGGAATGATGTTTGTTTTTTCACAGTGACCCGCAGAAAAGCATCTATTGCAAAGCACTGAAGTCTAATGGGATTCTGCTCCTGCAACAGACCTGGGTGAGTTTGGAAGGGCTTAAATACGTTCCACTCTTTTTGGCTGCTCTCAACTCATCCGCCCACCCTCGTTCTCCCTCCCCCCAGAAAGAAGCACTTTTCAAAGCACTGCATTTTAACTGTATTTATACAAAATATCACCTAAGGGATTTTACTGCAACTCGGTGATGAACAGGAAAGTAGCAGGAGCTCAGCGTGGTTACGCTGGTGGAGCTGCAGTCGTGCTATGCTGAAGAACATAATTCGGCAAAAGGCTGACTTTTTGAAATTTAAATGCTTAGGGGCAGAGTAAACAGAGCTCGGTCCTTCAAGGTGCTGAGCACGATGGCCGTGACCCAGGCAAGCGCTTCGGCACATGCCCACCTAGAGAGTAANCAGCGTGGTTACGCTGGTGGAGCTGCAGTCGTGCTATGCCGAAGAACATAATTCGGCAAAAGGCTGACTTTTTGAAATTTAAATGCTTAGGGGCAGAGTAAACAGAGCTCGGTCCTTCAAGGTGCTGAGCACGATGGCCGTGACCCAGGCAAGCGCTTTGGCACATGCCCACCTAGAGAGTAACGCTAGGCCTTCAAGCCTTCAGGCCCGCAAACACTTACTGCTGGACTAAGCACTGCTTGGGCACAGCTACAGAACTGGGCCCAAGGCCCTGGAACAGAAACTATTGTCAGTACTGTTAATTAATTACAATTATTGTCGTTACATTATTGCCAATGAACAGGAAAAGAATGCGCCGTTCACTAACTGCGTTACAGCAACTCGGTCCCTGTCTCGGGAAGAGCAGGACTCTACCAAGCTGGTAACCGTGATATTAGAGCAATCGCAGCACATTCTGCAAGATTCAGTTTTATCTTTTTAGGAAGTTTTGTCGGGTTTCAGTGGGAAATGTATGTCTTAAAATGGCTGCGCTGGTTTCGAGACCTCTGCTGCCAGCTAAGGATCTGCTGAAACCTGGGCTTTCAGAAGCGCTGACCGTCTATACGGGATCAGGAACGGGGCAACAGCAGCCCTTTAGAAGCATTAGCCAAACCGTCATATGTCTGTCCCATATAGTCCAGACACACGGTCTCTGCTTTTTTGTGCTAGAGGGAGGAAAAAAGTTCAACCCTGGCAAGAAAAAAATAATTCGAAGAAAAAAATGTAACGCAGAAAGCCGACAATATTTACATTCAACAGATTGTAGCATTTTGGTTTTCAAAAGACTGAGTGCAAGGTAATTAAAACTTTGGTGGCCTTTCAGTTTTTAAATTGCAAATAAAGGATAACAAAACCTAGAGAGTGAGGTCTTTCTCCAGCACATGTGGCACGAGAAGCCCGTGCTGTCACAGTTTGACAGGTGTGTGCTTGTGCGCTGCTAGGCCTGCTCTTGCGCATGGAACTCATGAAACCTGAGAGTGTTTGTAAACAGTCTGTACTTTCTCAAGAGTGCCCTAGAGATTTGTTACAGGAAGTCAAATTGCTCAAATCTACCTAATTTGGCACGATACGTTGAAAGCATGCTTGAGTGATCATAATTGCACTGGGACTGACTTCATTTAGCAATCTCTAGGCATACCTTTCCAATAACAACTGCAGGCGATATAAATTAAATCTCTTGTTTGTTTCTGAAAGTGATTAGCCTAAAAAATTCGGAATTTAAACACTCATAATTGCAAAGTATTATTTATATTCCATTTTGATTTATTAAATAAAAAAGTCCCCCCTTTTTTTTTTTTCCCCAGGAATGCTTTGAGTTGCTTTGGAAAGTTAAAGGGGTAGCAAATAGAAATGAAAGGAAAAAGAAAATTCTCATCGGTGGTGAGCGCTGCTCTTACAAGGGCATTTTTTCCTCCTACAACGTATAATATTGCAACAAGAGCACAAAGGATTCTGATGTTCATTTCGAGCATGGACTTTTTGCTGTGAAATACCTATGGCTCACTAGGATTAATGGAACATTTCTTCGCATCTATGCAGAAATATGTGCAAAGACAAGCCAAGTCGACTGTGCTATATGATTAAAAGGAGAGAAAGGAGAGCTGAAAGAGTCCCGTCGTCATTCAGTATGATAATCTGTGTTATTCAACAGGATGAACAAGGCTGAAAGGAAGATGTTTGTTTGGTGCATCCATTCAGTTTTTTGAAACCCAATTCATCTAATACATATTTGCATCCTTTTTATAGTGATATTCTCCAGGAACTGTTGGGATAACCCTATGATGGGCAAGATTCGTCCTGAAAGTGAACTCTGGGAAAAGATTTGCGGGAAGAGAATTCTGTATTTATAAATATAAGCAAATACTCACAGAGCCTTTCCAGCAGGATGCTAGCTCAAACTAGAAAAAAAGAGAAAAAGACATAACTTGCGTATAAACCCCAAATGTCTCATGTCCAATTAAAGAAAAATACCGTGAACTCTTTATAAAGCGTGCACACAAATTAAGAGCTGAAAGAAATTAAATTTCCAACAATTAAGTTGGAAAGAACAATTTGAAAAATTCAGAGAACACAAAAGTCATTAGAAAAAACCTGTTTGCTGAGAACGTCTTGCTCAGCCCTAATCGTGAACAGATTTGTGTGCAGCTTCCTTGCTCCAACTAAAAAGAAGAAATGAGCGATGAAGCAAAGCAGTAAAAATCTCCATCAGTAATGGTTTACCCTGTGGCCCCAACCTTGCACAGTCACGTTTCTCCTGAGTTCTCCTTGTAAAAAACCAGAAGCTGAACAAGTCTCCTTTCTACACGGATTTCTTCATGTCTTCTTTATAAACATCTTCCTCCTCCTCCTCCTCTGTTCCTAACCTGAATCGTCATTTCACTTAGCAAATTCTGTGCCCACAGATGGGCGAGGCGTTGTGCTCAACATCAGAAATGTTACATCTTGACCGACAGTCTCGATGCACTCTTGAAAGTGTATTGAGCACTTGGATAAGCCAGAAACACCAGCACTCCACCAGCAACGGCATGGCAGCGAAGCCGTCGTGTTTCATCGCGCGGTGCCCGCCTCCGTGCGCCCATCCCACCCGGCAGCCGCTGACCTGCCTGGGCGCTGCCTGCTTTAAACCCTGCTAGGAAGGGCAACGGCACTGCGGACGCAGAGGGAAAGGCAGTCGTGCATACTAAAACTCAAGTTAAATCTTCCAGATGTTTCTGAATCCCTACAGGGTCTTGTGGCAAGTCGTGGGAGCCCATGTAACTACGAGGAGCCTGTGCCGGAAACTCACGGGGAGCGCCTGGTGCCAGCAGGTGTATCCAGCGTGGAACGGGTCACATAAGTGGTGCTGGAATTGCGAAGGGATTTCTCAGACCCGTCAAGCTTTACCTAAGTTTACTTTGTTTTTAAAGTAACAAGTTAACCAAATGGTCCCTAAATTAAAGCCAAACCTCCGGACGAGTCTGATCTATAAAGGGTCTGTGCACAGTCTGTTTCAAACTAGGTGGGACCTTCACCTACCTAAGCAAACAATGAAGTGCTATAATTTAGCCCATTTCCCCTTAGCAGTACTACTGCTTACCCAAAACATCTCCGTTTATTTTTAAACCAAACATATTATTTATTTGATGGGAGGGAAGAGAACAGAAAGAGCGGCACAACCTGAACATTCATCATTGTTGTTTGTGCTCCTTCAAGGACATTGTTGAATTATTGCTATAAACATTCCACATTTGGCTAAATGTTGTTGGTATAAACAAGGATTTTTCCTCATTAAGGCAATTTGGTGCAGTCTGAGAAACTGATTTATCAAGAGAATTAATTAAAGGCAGATATGATTCGTGGCTCTTTGTACTTGTAGATGTTTCAGCATAAACATCCCCATTAAAATTAAATTACTGCTAATCTGATCCTACTAACAATGGTTTTTAAATACACTTCACGTAAGCAGACACGATGCCTTATTCACGTTCGGACCTGTGCAGCGGAGTCCCAAGCTCACAGTTGTCACGGTGCACGGGCGGAAGAAGAGCTTTGCAGATGTGTTGTGTGGTGTACAGTACCTTCAGACCCAAGGGTTGCTGCCTTTGGGGGAGGGCAGGTGAAAATTCTGTTTTCTCCTCCAGTTTTCCCATGAGGTACAGATTTAAGAAGACTTCCTAGGGCTGGGGAGAGGATGTAACTAGGCAATTAAAACAAAAAGTCTCTTCCTCCTTCTGTTCGAACTGGACTTCGTGTAGTTCGCAGAGGCAGGACGCAGATCAGGTATGAGTCAAACCAACTGGGCCTCAATCAAGCAAGATTTGCCGTAGCACCTTGGTTCAGGAGTCTGTCCTTTTACATAACATTTCCTAGCCCTTTTCTTTACAAAAGGCTACAGAAAAGGGGGAAGAAGGAGACAGAGTGGCAGATGATGTCCTGCCCGCTGGCCTTGGGTGTTCTGCAGCTGAAGTTCCTTACATTGGTCACCCACGGGTCCGGTTCTTTGTTTCCTCTAAGGCAGAGGAAGCCTGATACAGCTACAGAGCTGCCACAGGGAGACACAGACCGGGAGTCCTGTGTCCTTCGGGGGCAGCAGCTGGAGACCCAACAAGAACGGCACTAGAAACTTACGCTTATGGACGCCGAGTCATCCTTTTACAAGTTCCACAGTCTTTCTTCACAGAAACCCACCGGGAAAAGGTTCACGAGCACTAACCAAAGCTACTGAAGTGTCGCTCCTCTTCCCCTTAGAAACAGCCCTCAGAGCACACCCACAAAGCAAAACCACAGCAGAAATTTGGCCCGGTTTTCCCTAGCTACCTTTACACGACCTGCTTTGGATGGTGCACGAAACGAGCAGCAGCATCAGTTGCACCAGTCTGCCTGAAAACCAGGCCTGCGCTCAGGGAGATACTGATTAAGACCGTGTCACCATTTATTTTGTTTCCCATGCTTGCCCAGGAAAACTAGCAAATAAATGTGGTGTCCATGCCTGCTCCAAATGTACCTGAATTTTCTCCTTAGTTCTTGAATGCCAAGAGAGCGCAGACCTTGCTTGGTTTTAGGACACATTGGTGCCCATGCTCTCACATATTGGTTCAAATTCCAGGGTAATATCAAAAGTGATCACACCATGGTGATTTTTCATACCTGCCAGCAATACAGAATATAATTTGATAAAGAAAGTGAAGACTTCTAATCTTGACACAGAAAGAAATGGGGAAGAAGAGCAATCCAGCTTAGGTCATGGAAGCATACCTCATGTCTTAGCTAACAGCCTCTCAAAGATTTAAGCACTTGCTATGCAAAACACAGATGAAAATGCCTGAATTTATCTACAGTCAAAGGAAACAGGCATTTTGTGATTTAGGAGAAGCCGCCTTTCTGTTCCCAATCTTAGTGATCAATCCTGTAAAGATGCGGAACATCTTCAAGCCGCTGTTAATTGAGTCTGCTAATTACTGTGTTCAGCAACTCACAACCCATGAACATCACAGAGCCAGATAGAGTACACATTTACAGAGGGGGCCTTTGGGAACTCTAGATTAGTCTCAGGACAACTTGAAAGGAAAGATAAGGAAGCTTAAGGGGACTCTTCCTCTCCTGCAGCAGACGAATGAATTAGCAGTGAAGGCTCCAGCTCTGGTCAAAGGGAAGGGATAATGTGGTGATGAAGTAGGTCTTAAATCATTGTGATGTATTTAAGTGTCACTCTAAAGAAGACCTAGAGGTGTAGAGAGAAAACAAAGGATCAGTCAAAATAATCACATGAATATGAGGATTCTGTTCGTAGGTTGGATACGTAGTTTTTCAGCGCAAAACTTTCGTCGCTTTTGAAGAGTCTTTTTTATATTGTTCACTTAAGTGACAGAGCTTTTGTTTAATCAAGTTATTTATCCAATTTTGTTATTTAATTTCTCTCACAGGGGAGTCTCATAAAAAGCATTCTATTTTCCACAGGCAGAACAGTGTCATGGGGGCAGGGAGGGTTACGTGCTGCTTAACCAGGAAACTACAAACTGTTGTTGGGACTCTGGTGGCCCTACCAAGGGAAGCAAAATCCTTCCCTGGTCTCTGTCATAGGACAGAGCTCGAGATGTGGACTCCAGCACCAGAATATGATCCAGTTACAACAGTAACGCTGGAGTCAGCGTTGCTGTGGCACCCAAAGTTCCCGGGGGAAATGTGGCGGGCCCTAAACACACTGATACTCTATGTAAGTGGTGTGTGGTGTGTGTCTGAGGTGCTTACAGGATTGCCAGACAGACAGCTGAATCTCTGAGAGGCAGGAGAGCAGAGATGCTCCTTCAAAGTCACGACAGTGCAACGCAGGAACAAGAGGATCATCTACGACGCTGCAGGGGAGCAAAGCAGTCCTATGCCAGATCTGAATCCAGTCTCCGGAGTCCCTTTTTGGGCCAGTCTTCATCTCTAATCATTGAAATAAAGGCGAGAAAGAGAATACATCACGCTTTTCTATCTGAGGTTTGAATTCCACATCTTCTGACATAAATCACAGAGATACAAGACTCAGGGGAGCACAGGTAAAGAAAAACTGCATGTACTGTTTCAGAAGTGAGCGCTCCTTAGGATACACACACGTAGTAGAGGTACTACTGTATAGGAAAAAACCATAACATTTCACTTGGAACTCATTAGCTAGGAATTCATTGACATCTTTTGCCTTCATGCAAATATTTATTTCAGGGGAGGATATCTGCATATACATCGTCTGGGAGGGGAGAGGGAGAATGAAGGATTTATCTCACAGAGCTTGAGAAGATACAGAAGTCATGTAGTTCCTACGCTTCTCACAACGGTTGGCTGTCAACTGCTGCATGAAGTGGGCTGCATCCATTACGGGGATGGAAGCTGCCATCAAAATGAATTAGAGGTTTATTTGACCATAGTTGCATTTCATATTCTGCCGGCAAATCACTGTCTGTCTGGCACACTAATGAAAAGTAGGCTGGGAAAAGAGGGCACGGGTGCGTAAGAACACAAAGTATGATTTTTCCTTTCCATAATGAAATATTGCGGGCGTTTAGTCATTTCAAAGAACTTTTTTCCTTTTTTTTTTTTTAATATATCTCACCACCAAAGAGCAGTTGTCATTCAAAATCTTAACTAAAGATTATTTGGAAAGCACAATTAATGGCTATGAGATAATGCCGCATCTGCAGTTAGATAATTAACGAGTAATAACTGATGTACTTGTGACTGCAAACAAATGTGCCTCCGCTTTAAACTGAAGAACAGACACAAATCCTAATTCACCTAGAACACCAATACATGAGCACAATAAAGCTCAAATAGGAACTGTCCTGGTCCTTCACACATCGGTTCTGGAGGAAGAAAACCAGACAAATACATCAAATGTCAGTTTACCCCCAAACTCTCCAACACCATAGCTGCCTTCATTGTGAGCAGTCTTACAGCACAGACTGGACAAATTCCCATATCCCACGGTTCACTGGTGAAACACTACCAAGGGGCTGTCTGTGGTGCTCACAAGCACAAGAAACCCTTGCTGCTCTTCCCAAGGCCACCAGCAAGGGAAATGTGCAATAGTGACTGCAAGTGATGCTCATGCAGGGGCCAGCAAAGACGTGGAAGTGTTGCCTGAGGTGCAGGTGGCCTTCCCCTCGCCACCACTGTTATACCTTACACTGCTATCTGCTACCTGCCTCCTGTGATGGACTGAAACCAAGGAAACTGTCCAAAAGTTTTTCTTGTTTACCAGAAAATTCTCTGCTGCCCTGTGCTGGCTTGAATCTGGCCTCTGGATGCCCGAGTACACAGAAAGAGCATGAAAGGTGCCTACTTAAAGGAATAAATGAGTATTTTAAACTTACTTTTAAAGCCTGAATAACGAATATTTTAGAACGTAGCAGAGGCAAAGGTGGTTTATACATGAGGGCATTTATTTTATGCAGGTATATCCAATTTTCTGGGGTCAAGAAACAGCACTGCACATATATTTTACCAGCCAGAAAGAGGGGGAACTGCCTATTAGGTGAAAATGCATCCTCGTTCATTTTGGTCCCGCAACGCTGAGCCACACTGACTCTAGCAGTGTAAAACTTCGCAGCACCCAGAACCGGCAAACAGCAGCCTGCGTGCTGCCCACAGGCTCCGGGGACAAGTATTCACCTTCACAGCTCATTGGCAATTTGCTGTGGGACTGGGATCCCACAAAGGCAACACCTTCCCTTCCTGCGAAGGTGCAAAGCCGTTGGTCATTTTCATGAGAGTACAAAGAACCCGCGTACTTTTGTTAATACAACAAGCTGCGTGTCGAAAATGCACATTCCCTGTATAGGAAGTGGGGCACTTCAGCTCAATCATTCCGACCTCCTCTCCAGAGATTTGAAGACAAAGCTGTAAGAGGCTTGAGTGGTAGTATCTCACACGCTATCACAAAAATAAGCCAACACTGCCCTCCTAATTTTTCTTACTACATTGGTCCGTTCCTTAGGACAGTTTTCTCGCTTGTGCAGTAACTTGTGGCTGAGCTCACCGACACCACCGTATGGAAGCAATACCCAAGAGGACGGGGTTTTTCTCTATCAGTCATAGTCCTACAGCCCTTGCCCATCTATTACCCCTAAGTTTGTGTGCACGATGCAGTGACAAGGGCTCGGTGCGCTGCCGTTGCCACCTCATCTTTCACAGAGCTCGGGACAGCGCAGCAGTACAGTCCGGACGCTGTGGAGTGTTGCAGAGAAATGTTGAAGCATTGCACCAGTGGTTTGCAGCCTTCAGATCTGCCTCTGGTTCCTGAGTGTGGCTGCATTTACTAAATTAATTTTGCACTTTCGGTTGCAAAGTGAATGCAACCTTCTAGGCCTAACAAATTACCTTGATCTAGAAAAACAGTATGACGTGAAAAACAACAAGTCGACAGAAGTCTAAGAAAATTGATCAATATAATGATTATATTTTTATCATGCTAGTCAGCCCAGCAGAAAAATCAATAGCAGTCTATACACACAAGGCTGTGAACATTCAGCACGTCTGGGCTCCTTCCATGCAATTTGTCCGTTCTTCAGAAGCAAGAACTCCATCGAAGACGTGAGGTGGGTAATTCCAAGTAATTCAGTAAATCACCAAGTCATCCTAAACTTCTCTGCATTTGCGAATCAACGCCCCCGACTCCCCTTCCGTCTGAATTAGTCCCATCAGTCCCACACCGAAACAAGGCATTTTGCCTTTGAGTCTCTTGACCCAGAAGTAACATCCTTTTTCATCCAGCCGTTTGTACTCGGGCTCCACCAGCCCAGCTGCAAATATAAGCATGGGCTACACTATTTGCACGTGGAGCCACTTTCCCCAAATCTAAGGCTCAGTAGAGAGAAAAGGGAGCTTTTGGATTTGCAGGCCACCTCTCAATGCAGATGAGTTTATTGAGATCCCAGTGAAAAGCTACTGTTGTGCAGGAGGCGATTTTCAAGTGTTAATGAAGCAGCCAGTTTTTGCCAAGCAACACCCCAGTTCCCAAGACCGTAATAAATACTTGAGCATCCTGCCAAATCGCAGTGTAAACAATAAAGCATTTTCTGTTATCAGAGCATGAAAAGCACTCTTAACTGGTGTAACTTGCCCCTTAGCTTTAATTCAAGGCACCCCCCAAAATCATTATCCCCTGGAAGGCATGGCTCGTTTAAGCAGGGAGCAGCCAAGCCTGGCCAGGGAGAGCTGGAGGCCTGACATTAATAGGGTGCTCTATGCCAGAAAGACCATAAAGGGAAAACCTTAACTAGGTGTTATAACAAGGGGATATGAAGTGTCACAACGTGTGTAAATGTCACCAGCCCTCTGCAAGGCCTCTATGTTAAAAGTCTTCCTCATCTTAGCTCCTCTGGGTAAAATATTCTCCTTCTGCTGCTGCTCCTTTTAAAATATTTTGATAACGAGAACGAAAATGATAATTTCAGCAGCGTGCACGCTGGCAGCTTTGTGGGGATGGCAGCACAGATCACAGCACTGAGGAGAAACAGCAAGCACGTAGCCTGATAACAAAAAGCAAACATGTATTACTATTAAAAGCTGTTTACAGAGTGCCACAAGTGTTTCAGATACAACATAAACTCTGCTTCCTACCACCAGCACTTACAGTCTCATGTTGAGGCATGTTCTTAACTTCATGCACTTGGTAAATCCGTGGGACTATTCCCGTGGTTTAATGCCTATAGGGCTGGGGGGCTGTAAACCCATTCCAGCAAGTCTTGGACCCATCACCCAAATGGAGCTAATCCCTGTACTAAACACTTCGTCAGGCAGGTATCAGTGGAGAGGGCCCAGCAATGGAGCGACGTAAGACTGTATTAGATCGCAGGAGGAACATTCCCGGAAAGAAAAGGGCAGTCCTTTTTTTTTTTTTTTT
>VZSC01007010.1:4939-37122 GCA_013398225.1 Steatornis caripensis | reverse complement strand
CCCATGACACAAACCCCAAAGTGACAGGTAAAGGGATTTAACTTGTTCCGAGAGGGAAAAAGCCAATAGAAAGTNTGGGCCGCATGCGGGTACCAGGTTTTGTCCTGAGCTGGGGTGAAGATGAAATTCGTACGTGCAGGTAGCCCATGACACAAACCCCAAAGTGACAGGTAAAGGGATTTAACTTGTTCCGAGAGGGAAAAAGCCAATAGAAAGTAACCAAAAGACTCCAACAGAAAATGTCGCTTTATCCGAACGGCCAGACCCACCAGGCTCTGTCCTGAGCCCCTGCGGGCAGCACGGCGCGACGGGGCCTGACGACGGGACACCTTTTCCCAGCAAAAGGCAGCCAGAACAGTTGCTGCTGAGCCCGGGTGTTCCCAGCGTCAGGCTGCCGGCAGGAGCATTTTGCTTGCTGGGTCCTGCCTGCCCTGCCCGCACTCCTGCCAGACAGCCCCAGCCTCGGATAGCCCTCACCGCGGCACGGTGCCATGGGAGCCCCTTCTCTGCCCTGGGCACAGCTGCCCAAGACCCCTGCGTGCCCCGTTGCGGTGGCTCTAGGACACACCTCGGCTTTGGCACGGGGGAGGGCGGTGGGAGGCAGCCGCTGCCGCGGGGCCATCGTGCAGGGCGAGGGGCTGGAGCGGGACCATGGGCAGCCACCCCACCTGCCCGTGGCAAGTCCTGCCGACTTGAAGCAGCATGCTGTTGCGCTTACCTCCTTCCGGTGGATTTCCATCAAATGCGGAGCCAACCTCTTCGAAACAAGCCATCCCAGGGAAGCTGCAAGGGTAACAAAAGCCGCCGGTGCCCCCTTGCAGTGAGGACAGCTTTTCATCCACCACAGACCCAGGCTCAGGTGCAGGACTCAGGTTTATGCTGCCTCCATCCCCAGCGTGGCTCTGGAACGAGCAGCCTTTGGCGCGTCTTTCGCTCATCTTTGCTTTTGCCTCTCCGTTGGCAACACCGGGAGCAAAACCGGTCCCCGACGACGTCAGCTGTTTCAGAACAAGATATTCTTACTGCAGACAGACCGACCTCCACCGAGGCCAGAGCAGCCAGCCCCTGCCCTGGCGCCCTGCGATCGTTTCTCACACCACTCAGCCACTACAACTTGAGTTTACACCCCAAATACCTGCAGTGGTCCGACACCGTATACAGGTCTTTGGCCTTCACTGCTCAGAGAACGCCGGGGATGCCACGGCGGGCGCAAGCAGGGGCAGACGGGAGCCGTGGCGGTCCCTGCGCAGGCACCCTGCACCCATCGGCACAGCCAGCGCTGAGGAGCTGCTGGGTACGGCCACGCGCCCACGCAGGGGAGAGGGGTCCTCCCCCGCGTCCCCGCCACAGCGGGTCCCTTGGGCTGCGCAGACCCTTCCTCGTGCGAAGAGTCCCGGCGTGAGGGCAAGGAAAGAACAAGCCGATGTGTGGTTCTGCGTTGAAAACATTTATTTTACAACAGTGGTTTCAGATAACTTAGCGATCTTTATTTTAGTTTATATTCAGACATACAGTACACAAATTACCATGCTAAAACATAAAATAATTCCTTCTGCCGTAACTGCGCGTATGTACAGGAGCTCAGTAGTATCGAGTGTTACAATCCACGACGTTCAGACAGCCACATCTACTTACATACAATTCAAAGTATGGTCCTTTAGTAACATAACAAAATATATATATGTCTATATTATAATTGCTTTTCAGATGCATTTATACTTTCGATTGTGGTTTGGGGTTTTTTTCTCTTTTTTCTTTTTCTTTTTTTTTTTTTTTACACAATTTTTTTTCTTTTTTTAAAGACAGGCTCCCCCCACCCCCCCGCCCGAGCTGAAGTGCGAACACAGAACGCATTCTCCCCTGGCGTCCTCGGCTCCCGCAGGCTTCACGATGAGGCCAAAACACCCAACCCCCACGATGAATTACCTAGTTCAGGGCCTTGCTCACGTGCACAGTGAATACAAACTGCCTGGGATGTCTGCGGTAACACGAACCAACCCACCCACACCCAGCCCCAGAGAAGCGGGCGAAGGCAGGGAAGAGCGGAACGAAGGAATGACAGCGATCGGCCTGGGCGCGCACATCCCGGCGAGGAAACGGTGAGTGTTTGGGACCTGGCAGACCTCAGAGTTCATCTACCGTGATGGACGCAAACAGAACGTCAAACATGTAAGCGATAAAGGAATCCTCCCCCCCCACCCCAAAAAAAATTTCCCTATTCCTGCCATGAAGCAGAAACCCCTGGCGTTTTGTGCGTCAGGCAACTGCTGCAGGCAGGAACGGCCACAGGGCCGGCCACGGGCTCTACCCAGCATGACGAGAAGCGGTTTGGTGGCTGCACACGCACGCCGGCCATGCCTTTACACAGATCACCACCCAGCTTCAGCTTTACGGCTTGCGGTAACTCCAAGTCCTTACGAATCCAACCTGCAAGCGCCATAAATTGAGTCACCGGGCTGGGACGCTACGTTGTTCAAGTGTAAACTCACTCGAGCAAGGAGGCCTTGGGAGCAGAAGACTGCTTTTCCCTTTCCACACGGAGCAGCTCCCACCTGAACTTCCCATTTATTTATACAGCGGGATGCTCGCTCCGTTTCCGTCACCTGACAGAAATCGTTGGTGTTTTTTCCTGCAGGTGAAAGGAGAAAGCACGCTTCTGGACGCACGAAACTCAACACCTTCCGCTTGTCTGGCTGAGAGTTGACAGCAGCGCTTGGAGCCAAATTTCACATTTTTACCACCAAAGCAAAACCAGCAGCAACTACTAGGTGCACGCCTGTTGTGTAACTATATACATATGTGCATATATACATACGTACACACACGTGAAGTTGCGATCCAAAGCCTACAGCGCAGGTTTGGACCTCGCTCTGCGAGCTCACCGAGTCCCACTTCGGAGAGTACAACGCGGTGAAAACTAGCGTAAGGAAAATAAAAACCAACCCCAAATGTGCGTGTTCTGCTGCGCCTCAAGCGGCGAGCGCCTCCGCCGCATTCGGAACACGCCGCGCAAGGCTGCATCATCCCAGAGACGGCCCCTCGCCCTCCTCGCTACCGCTGCATCTCCCGTCCTTCCTCTGAAGGAGAGCTGGGGCAGGGAAAGGCCAGCTCCGGCCAGAGGGGCCGAGGACAAGGGGCAGCTTGCGGAATTCAAGTCGATCGTTAGATTTTGGGAAGGGTACGACAAGGAACCGCTTGCAGACTGCGGGACACGGCTGGCTGTGGGGGAAACGGAGCAGGGAAGTCTACAGCACTCGAGAATGAACTGCCATTTCATAGAAGAGCTTCCTCTATACCTATACATATTTATATATAACCACCAGAAACTCCCACCATCTATCCTCTTCACAAAACCAACTGCGCGCGTAACATCGGCGTCTGATTTCCAAACGAAGGTTCGTCTTCCAGATTTATGGCATTTGGCTCGCGCAAACGTCAAGAGACAGACCGCTTCCGTCACACAGTTTCTTCTTGTAAAGAAAGCGCCTCCTTGGAAGGAAATGGGAATTTCCGTCTTGCCGGGTCCCAGGGAGCGCGGAAGCCTTCCCCCGTGCAGCAACAGGAGCGGACCGCGGTTCTTGCAGGACTTAATGCTGGCAGATTTCCTGCCGCTTTGTCAGCCATCAGCAACATTTCTTTCAGGATTATTTTAAGCAGTCGTTGGTGTAATGGTACACTACAAACTAGATGATTTCCACTACGATACAGGGAAGCGGCATCAAATAATTAAGCATGGTACATTTATACTGACCCTAAACACCTGTACTGGGTGGGGGGTTATGTTTCAGTGCTCCAAGATTAGCGCATATTTAAACAGCATCCTGAGTTCCTAACACAAGGCGGGGGCTGCAAAGCCCTCCCTGACCACCTTGCCAGAGTCTCCTGTCAAACATGATGCCAATATCCAGTCGCATCGGGTACGAAAGACCTGCAGCACAAACGCATTTCCTAAATTACCCGGAAATGTCACGGAACACCGAAGGGCGACGGACAGAGGAAAGGCACAAACCGAGTCGAGAAAAGCAGGTGCCCCGTCTCAAGGGGTGCGTATGGTGCAAATGCTCCAGTACAGCCCCCCCAAAGCCCACCGGTGTCCCTCCACACCACACAACCGCTTCACAGCTGGGACAGGAATCTCTCTTCAGTCAGGCTCCTGCGCCGGTTACTCCTGCAGGGTTTCTAGGCTGACACGAAGGGTTTCGAGAGCTGCACTCCCCCAAGCAGAGCACTCGGGATGTCTCAGGGCTGTGCTCAAGCCTCCCTCCTCAGCAGGTGTTTCTGTCCAGACTGCAGGCTGTGCTCACCCAAACCTCGGAGAGCATCGCATTTTAAGAACACTATGAGCACTAATACCTAAAGCAGTTTAAAAATATTATGTATCTAAAAATAAGACTGAAAAGGTAACGTGGCTGCATGGAACCAGCAGAAATCTACACCCCATCAGACGCCACTGAGGTTTACATAAACAAATGTATATACAGATAAATATTTAAGAATTACCTACAGACCTCACTAACAAAATGAAACTGGCATTTAACGGGTGCAATGCCCCTTCATTCTCTTCAAGTGAAGCATACCATTCCTTGGACTACAGCGTGTTGGGGATTTCCCCATCCCCAGCGAGGATGGGATGGCACAGGTCCAGCACCTCCTCCTCCTCTTCCTCCTCCTCCAGCAGCTCTGCCACTGCCAGGAGGGATGCTGGTACCTGAGCACGCTCTGCAGCCAGGCAGCAGCTTTCCCGACTCACCCTAAGCTACGAACGGCTTGCCACGCAACACAGCTTGGGAATAAAGTCCGTGGTCCTTAACGGCAGCCCGCGGAAGCTCCCAGGATCAGATTCTCCACGATATTCCTCCTTATCAGGGGGAGCTGCAAGCGCTAAGGAAACTGGTGCTGAAGAGGCTGCAGGAGCCAGGCGGAGGTGGCCAAACTACTGAAATGGAGGTCTCAGGCAACTTGTAAAAAAAATTATGATACGACTTTTAAAAAACAAAACCCGACAACAGAAGTCAAAGCTCAGGACTTAATTCTGGCAACACACTGAACAGAGATCAACAGCACTCAGGGTTAACTTTAAAGGAAGGAACCATTCTGCATGCAGGCCAGCTAGCAGGCCAGCTAACGGACTGCAGCGCCTGCAACGCTCTGCTACTGCCGCGCTCCGGCAGGTACTCCGCAGCTCCACCCGCCCCAGCTCAGCACTGCCAAGGGATCTTCTGCACCACATTTTTAACCCCTATTTCCAATGCAACTTTGCATTCGCTAGGATTCAGCTCAGCCACTCTGAAGTGCAACTTGCGTTGGAGCCCGGGGTGCTCCTATACCTTACAAGAGCAGGAAAAAGGTGGGCATTAACCTACTTAGCTTCCAATTGCACGCGTTCTGTTTTGAGGAAGGAGTGTTTAAAATAGCTTTCTCAGATAGTTCGAGAAGAACTATACATATATATAATGCACAACAATCTTAAATTCAGAGATTATAGAGTAACATGGGCAAACTTAAAACAGTTTCAAAACCCAGGAATATTCATCTAAAAACACATTTTCCCGTCATTCCCTGTAACTGGGATCTCGGAGTAGTTTCCCTTGGAGCACCTAACATCATTCTGGCACGCAACAGCATACAGACTGGTGTACTACTCGCACACCACCCACAGACACAGCTGAAAGGAAAGCAGTCTCTCTCAAACTCATGCCTTGCTAAGCAAAGAACTAAACCAGCAAATTTATCCTGGGCATCATCTTTCCCCAAGCAGTGCGAAACACGGACAACGGGATCGCCTCTCCTCCTCCCCTTTGCTGCCCACGTTTCGGTTCCGATGTCGGGAGCCTGCGGAGCGACACCAACTGCGTTACCCACCTCCCCGGCGCCTTTCCAGCGTAGGGGAAGGAGCCCAGAAGGGGTAAGAAATGGAGTAGTATTCCAAATTAACACCTACAACCAGCCCCCAGCATCAGCGGTCACAGCTGCTCTGCAGCAGAGCAACAACTGGAACAACCGGCTTTGTGTCCCTCACCTGGACAAACACAGGGACACTGAGCATGACAAAAACTACAGCACACACAGAAGCGGCCTCTGCCTCACTCTACCGAGCCACTCTGATCCACCACGCTCATTTACGAAGCCAAAAAACCCCTAACACTTTTTTTTTTTTTTAACCAAGAACGTAATTTGCACAGATAGGGGCAATTTTACCCAGGGATTTTTGAGGGGACAAAGCCTGCAGATATTCAAGCATATTCCAGCGTGCAATTCAACATCAAGAACAGGCTTCAGGCAAAATCTACAAGGACAGCCAACGTGACTTTTTTTTTTTTTAGCCTAAAAATTGCTTTTCGTTCCAAGGGGTCAAACAAAGATGTTAATTAAAGAAGGACCTCAAGCCAAATCATACACGACTGTCCTCAAGGCCACCCAAGAGCGTTTTCCAGACAGAAAAAGTTAAAAGTATCTTCCACCCACTATCGATGAGGAAGAAATGACTTCAGTGCGCTACTCAAATCGTCAGGTAACTGAAAGTAACATTTCCTTTTTAATTTTTGGGACCCAATGTGGTACCACAAGCACGCTTATTCGCAACAAGCTCACATGCAGGCAAACAAACGTGCGCTTGTACCGACAGCTGTGGGAAACTCTGATTTTGCAATAGTCANGCGCTACTCAAATCGTCAGGTAACTGAAAGTAACATTTCCTTTTTAATTTTTGGGACCCAATGTGGTACCACAAGCACGCTTATTCGCAACAAGCTCACATGCAGGCAAACAAACGTGCGCTTGTACCGACAGCTGTGGGAAGCTCTGATTTTGCAATAGTCACTCATCAAGCATTGAGGCCGCACTCAGAACATTTTCTTCCACCCAGGACGTTTAACGCAGTTTCACGTCGGATTTTACGTGCTCCACTGCTTTCAGCTCATGCAAAGACAGCGTGAGAATACATTCAGAACGATTCTCCGTCAGGAGAGTCCCTTTCGTTTTGTGGTCGTTTCTGTACAGAGCGACCCGTCGCAAAATTATGCCTGGGTCCTGTAACAGCAGCAGGAAACACCTTCAAAGCAAACCCCGGGTGGAAGGCTGTGAACAGCCTCCCAACAGAAACAGGTGGAAAACAAAGAGGGGAGCTGAGGGATACAAGGGATGGTAGAGGCATTGTGATATAAAACCATAAAGATAAAAATTAAAGAGGCTGCAATTAACTGCGGAAAGTGCAAGCGTAGGTTCTCTGGTAGCCGTCCTAGATCCTGACTTCGTATCACCTAAAGGAAGATCATCAACAACAAAACATACCAGCAATTCAGCAGTTGCCCAAAATGCTTTTTCACCAGTTAAATCTCAATAAGCCACAGTTTCCAGAGCAGTATTCAAACCTGATTCGGTTTCAAAACAGCACAGGAAACCTTGCAATGGCTTCCCCATAGGTGTTCCGCGGAAGAGAAAAACACCGGTGTAAACAAGTCAAAATGCAAGACAATGTGCAAATTATACAATATAAACACAAAGGTGTTTTGTTCTTCAAAAGCCATTTAAGTACTCCACAAGGATGTTCATGAGAAAATTAAAGGGTTACTGTTTTATAAAAGCTTTAAAAAAGACACATAATAGCCCATTCGTCTATTAGAATCTCAAATTATTAGAACAAATTTTTAAACCCCAATTTTTTCCCCAACATTTATGCTCTTGCCTACCATCTGCATTTTTCTCACTTGCTCAGTGAAAACCAATTAACCAGTTTCACTTTAAGATTCTCATGCATTCAAAAAAAGCTGCGCTATTTGGTCTTTAGCATTTCAGGAAAATGACTGAACTCAAACCAAAACAGAATTGTGCTCGAAGTTAAAATCCCACTGCCGCCGCCACCACCATGTACGCCCGTTGGTTTCGTGGCAAACTACAGTTTGCGGTTACAGTGTCATCGAAGATCGCCTGACACGTAAAGAGCTGTTCATCAATTTACTGTTCAAAGACTGGAAACTCTCCCTTCTTATTTTTCAAGGTAGATTTATTTAAGCTGAAAACCAGCATTAGAGAGAACTCCAGCTCTGCGGGACTGGCATGTTTTTGGTTCTTGGCTTTGTAAACTTGCTTAGATAACAACGCAGGAATAGAAGGAGGAATTGGTTTGTCGCACTCAAATGAAAATCACGACCTTTAAAGGTCTTCGACAGCTCAGCTGTACAGAAGAACGGTGGCTTCTGTGAGACAAATTTTTAAGTCTCATTTTTAGGTCAGTACCACTGCTGAAAATGCAGAATGTCTCCATCACACTTACATTGTGACAACTCAATACGTTACACCACAGACATTGAACAGAACTCCATACATGCTATAAAAAAGAAAAACAAGGGGGGGAAAAATAAAAAAAGAAAGGAAACAAATAAGACCGTAGCTAAACTGCTTTAAATACTGCATGCTACAGCACTTCACGTATCATCAAGATACGACACTGAAAGGTGACAAAAGGCTGAAGGGATTACAAAATATTTTCGGCAGGTTGGAAAGCTGCCTTCTTACTGTGGCAGAATTATTCCCCCTCCCCATTCTCTACTTCTAATGTTCATGATTCTAGTGTTGAGTTGGCCATGTATTTTTTTTATCCACTCTAATTACAGTGTTTCCTTAACTTAATTAAATCCATCAGTGTGGTAGCTGGGGTGAGAGTCAGCTGTGAGCTGGGTTGTCTCTGTGGCTGATGCTGGCTGTATCACAATAGGTGCGTCTGAGGCCTCTGAAAAGCAAAGACAAAACGCTTAGCACACCAAGGGGAAAAAAACCCCGCATCGTATGTTTTGGTAAGCGCAAGTTATGTCTCCCTACACTCTGATAACACAATTTTACACTCCTGTAAGAGCATGATGTTAATTTACTGTTTTTCAGTCTGCACTCCAGTCTACATGTGGAACATTTACTGTATTTCCTTCTTCACGTAAGAGCAGCTGATCCTCACCCACCGTTCCACAATGTCTGTTAAAAACACAATCAGAGTGCACATGAGGCTCTACAGTTTTTTAAATGATGGGTTTAATTCTACAGAAATAGCATTATAGCCTCATAAACAGTACGAGATATAACTACTAGGGCAGCAGTCCCGTTTCCTTTACGCCCGATGCAGTTAACAAAACTGCCTTGACACCTCCTGCCATCCTTTGGGGTAAAAGAGCCCCTTTCCAGAATCACGTGTGTCCACCTGGTAATGTTACTCCAGTGACGTGGGAAGGAAGCTAAACGATGGTGAGCTACTGCTCTGAAGATGACCCCAAGTTCAACAAAGACCCTCCAGGAGTTTTTCAGCAACCGTATCTCCAGTGTTAGCGTTACCCATGTGACTCTGGAGCCTCAAGCATCCCCTGACCATCACCTACAACCCGAGACCTGTGCTGATCTCTACAGCGCAAGCGCTGCTCCTCAACCAGCACGCTAAAGCACTCGGTCGGAGACTGATGCTCATTCTAGACCTCTCACAGCCTTGTTACCTACCCCTTTCATCTGACTGCAACTGTGCCTCCAAGTCTTCTGGAGAGACGTAGTATTCCTGCTCTTCACCTTCAGGAGGTTTAGGTTTACACTTCCCGCAGCAACAATTACAGCAGCAACACAGACAGCAACAGCAATAGCAGCCTGTGATGAGCCCACAGAACACAAACAAGGCCTGCAGAGGAGAGAAACAAAGAAATATTCATAATCTGTACCTGACCAGTGAGTTTGTGAGACTCAGACATGGAAACCAGAGACCAAAAATACAGAAATGTAGAGACAGAACTTACTAGCCGTAGTTTTATACTTCATCACCAAGAGAGATTTAAAAATAGCTGCAAAACCGGCTATGGCACTCAACATTTTACACTGAGGTGAATGCTGCCAACCTGGTTTATTTGAAGAGAACTACTACAATTTAGGTTTAAGTGGACTATTCCGCTACATCCGGAAGGAGATACAGGTCTAAGAAGCGTATCTGTATTAAAATCCAGAGGTACAGTAATTTAGGACAGATTGTAGCTTGTATAAATAACCCTGGAAAAAATTTACGCTGGCTAGCTGACGTACAGGTCGCGCTGCATGTACAGCAGGGACTTCGACCTACCCAAGGCTGGAGGCATGGCTGCAAAACTCACCACACCAAAGTTTAGGGTGCTGAGGTTAGAGGCTACCAGTACGTGAGCAAGGCAACTCAAAGCTAGCCAAGCCTGCCAGGTGCTTACTGCAGTGCAATTGTTTGAAAAAATCATTTTAAAGGTAGCAGACCGGCACGGTGATATTCCTGTTCTCTTACTGCAGGGGAATCAAGAGATGGAGACAATGCTGGCAAAGGGTAGAAAAATGAACCGGTGAAGTGAAACGCCCAGACCAGGAAAAGGTTTTAATCAGCCATAAAGCACAGTGAACAACGTCACGTCACTACACGAGTCAGCTCGTGCAGCTATGGTTTCATACTTCAGTTTCACTGAGTTTTTTAGTTATTCACTGTCTTTTACTTACTGCTTTCTGTGCAAGNGACCAGGAAAAGGTTTTAATCAGCCATAAAGCACAGTGAACAACGTCACGTCACTACACGAGTCAGCTCGTGCAGCTATGGTTTCATACTTCAGTTTCACTGAGTTTTTTAGTTATTCACTGTCTTTTACTTGCTGCTTTCTGTGCAAGTGGACTGCAGTCACGTGAACTCCAAAATGGAGCCTGGACAATTTCAGTATCAGAAACATGTAATGTGCAATATAGAGGGGTTTTGCCCTTCTGAGTAAATGTGGTGATTTTAAAATGTACTACTTGAAAAGACAGAAGCACATTACGCTTAACAATGATTCGAGTCCAGTAAAATACAGTAATTCCTTGGTACCGGCTGAAGACTCCTAGAAGGCATCTATACGTAATTGTTATGTCTACTGCATGCACGCACTACCTTCAAACAGCTTTTCGCATGCACTTGTGAGGAAACACGAGCTTGTGGTGCGGTTTGGGCAATACTCTTTCTGCTGCACAAGAAACACAGGTGGGCAAGTGACCAAATAACCCAGAGACTCTCAGATCAGAGAAGAGCTGAAGAAGCAACTTTTGTTCAGAGAAGCCTCTGATGACTTTGCAAGCATGGTTCTGAACAGGATCTCCTGTGTGAGCTCGAGTTCACAGCAAGGACTCGTTTTGCAAAATCATTTAGCAGATATTACCAAAGAGACTATCCCCCCAAATCCTCATCGCTTTTAAATCCACTAGAAGGGTCCAAGCCTCCCTTAGTAATGTAAATCTTGCTTTTAGGCCTGTATCGCTGAAAGGTAATAGAAAAATATTTCTGAACTAGAGAGTGCAACACAGTCAGAGAAGGTTAATTACCAGGTGTCAGAAATTCAGCAATTTCCAAAAGCAAAACCACACACAAGTATCAAACAGAGCTCCTGAAGAGTTTTAAATGCCAATCCAGAATAACTTCTCTTTGCACTTTTACTTACCTTTGCCCACCAGCTGGACAGCACGAAGTATGTGTTCACATTTTCTTCACCAAACTGCTCTGCTACGTACAGACCCAGAGAACCATACTTATCATAAATGTTTCTCTTTGTGGCATCGGTCAATATTGCGTGTGCATTATTGATCTCTTTAAATTTTTCTGCTGCCTCTGGATTATCAGGGTTTTTATCAGGGTGGTATTTCAATGCAAGTTTCCTGCAGAAAGAAAAAAAAGAGATTGATATAGATTAAAAAAATAGGGTTTTGGTTCCTTGGGGGTTTTTGAGGGGTTTTTGTTCGTTTGTTTTTTTATTTTTATTCCACAGCCTCTCACTCAAGGGAGACTTTCAAGTTCCAGTTGGTTTCCTTCATCTCTGATTCAACTTCCCTGATGAATCTTCCTTAGATGATAACAAAAGGCTACAGCAGTGTCTAGCTTAGTTCACAGGATTGACTTCACGCTGGCGTGTGTGCCCTTAGAAATCCAAAAAAAAAAAAAAGTGAGGGGCATTGAAGAAAAGAAGTGCTTTTTCACCCCTCAGCTCCAGCAATTTCCACCAGTAAGCTGTGCTCCTGCTAAAGCAAAGACCAACCTAACAGAAAAAAACCCCACACCACAAGTCTAAGATACAGTACCAAAGAATAAATAAAAGCAAGGTGCCACAGCCGATCTGTGGTGTCTGAACACTAAAATACAACAGACAATCACTTGTGGTTAATTCACCAATTCCTGTGCAGGAACAAAGTACTTTTCAGTTCAAGGCTTGGCAGAATAGAAAAAGCTTCAGAGTTTCGAGATCTCAGGAAATCGCAACGTACCTCCCCTAATCACGCTAGATCTCTTACAACTACACAACAGCAGTTTACAGTCTCCGGAGGTCTGTGAACATTGCACAAAAAAATCAGATGAAGCATTGATAAATTCGCTAGTTCTGACACGGCCTGGGCTATTTATAGAAATCAGTAGAAATAACTGGCCAAACACCTCCTCAGAAACAGAACAAACGCTGTTTTGCCATCTGAGCCAGAAAAGTGACACAGAATTGTATGCTAACAGTTCTCCTACAGAAAACTATCACAAAGCCCCAACAGACACCTGCAGACACCGACATGACAACTTTGCACTGAGGAAATATTTAGACAAACATAAAATAAAGATTTGTGCAAGCACACATTTGGACATGCATGCAAGTATTCCACAGCGTTCAAACAATAAATTGAGCGTGCACTTGAAATACTCAAACTGTAAATGCTGTTGCTCGGGTAAATAACACGTCCAGGGTTCTCACTAATGCCGTAGGCTCAGCGAGGACTGCAATAATCATGGTTTTTATCATTAGAGGGAAGTTATATAAACGTGGAAAAGGCTTTCCTGCTATCAGGCTGTGATAGATAAATATTTTTCATTTCCTACGCGTATGCAAACCCTGTGGCCCACCGGCCAGCAAAGGGCGTTCAAATAGAATGAAAAACAAGTGGCATCAGTCCTCCTTCTGTTAAGGAGCAGCAGAGAAAACAGGGTTAGACGAAGGTTCAGGTAAGCATGAAGCAGCTACATTTCACCCCAGGATCTAGTCAAGTCATTCCTCCAAAGGAAAAACTGTTGCAGTTTTTCCCCCAAGAAGGTAAAATCATTTTCCCATTGCTAAGGCTTGAAGATTACCGATTCAAACTTGCACTTCAAGGTTTTAGGAAGACACAGCTCATTTTTGAGAATCTGCAGACCCAGTTTATGCACAGCCTTCACCATGTAGTTGCCATCAGTATTAAAACATAACTTTGAAAGGGAAAAATCTTGGTAAATGTTAAAGCCTAAAAGAAAGCAACGCCGAAAAAGAGTATCCGCGTGTAAAGGTTACTACTGACCCCTAGTGTAACGCTAAATATATTGCCACTTGTCACATAGTCCGCAAGACTGTAGCTCGTGCTTGAAGTGAAGAAGCAACGGCATTTAAGCGGATTTTGGGGGAACGTGGAAAGGGAGGATGTTACACGACTCTTTTTTGTTTGCTTTTATTTGGTCAATGCAAAGCCGTTTCACGTGTCTAAGAAACGAAATAAAGTAAAAATCTTCTTTTAAAAAATAGTAACTCCACATAGAATAAGAAAAGCCGAATGAATTTTATTAGAAAAAAAGTCACTGTTGATACTCAGTTTTCATCCTTATTTGCATCTTTAACCTATGCCTCACTGTGCTACAACTGGAAATGACGGACAAAAGGGCAATACTGCACATCCGTGGTCTCTGTAAGCCAGACACAAGGCTACATAACATGAATAATTTAACTCTGATCCCATGGTCTTAAAAATCTGTTCAACTTTGGATAAACCTTTCAGAACGATACTGCATACTGGAGAATTTAACTTACTAGAGATGAGATGTAACAACTTAACAGCACTTATATACAAAGCCTAGGCATGTTTTCACACCATCGTTTGCAAGAATCAACCGTGTTTTCACCTGGTTTTCTTACAAAATGTTTTTCTTGCAACAGGTTTAAATAAACCAACTGGAGCCCTTACATAAATACGCCATCTCTTGAACACTTCATTAAAGCTCTTTGGCAACACGCATAAAACTCGACCCTTTACCTGTATGACTTTTTGATATCGTCCGAAGTGGCGTTCTTGTCCAACCCTAGCACGTGGTACAATGACTCTCCAGAGGTAGAGAGCGAGCGTTGCCTCTGGTCTGCCATCTCAAACTAACCTGAAGAACCGGCCCCTGCCAAAAAAGAGATTAAGAAATGCTTAAACAAGGAAGGAGACAGACCTCATTAATAACATCAGCCCTGAAACCAGAGACGCCATGTGAAAATTCATCTTTTATAAGGTTTAAATGTGCTTTGACAAGAAAAGGCTCTTAACGTATGTTTAAAAGTCACAAAACTCAGTGAATTATCAATGAAAGCAACCATTATGCTTTCAGCACACCACCAGGCACCCTAGAGTCACTCCTGCACCTACTCAACTCTTCCTTCCAAAAACCCCAAATCAACAGCTGAGGTCCAGCTAAAGATATGTACTATATATAAAAATCCTTAAAGCTACTTCACCTTCTTTCTTAATACTGAGATCATTTACTTGTGATAATACCTATAAAAACCACTCAACAACAGAGAGGTTTGCCGTTATGTTGCTCTTACACTTGCCCAGGGCTCAGTTATTTCATTTGCATTTTCAATTGCAGACATTCTGTTACATTAAAAAATAAACAACTCAAAGTCCACGCACCCCCTAAAATCCCAGCCTCCACCTGATCACGGACGGCAGGTCCAGCAGAATCCTGTAGACAAAATCCAGTTTGGCCAGGCCTGTGCGTCCCACCACGACAGAGGGAACGCCAGCCCATGGAGAGAGGAGAAGATTGCCCCTCAAAATTTAAAGCCATGGATCAAACGCTTAACAGGTGTTCTAGTTAAAATCCGGCTCCTCGAACGTGAATTAACATCCTGCTCCGAATTCAAATGTGAAAGACCCTAAAGGTGTCCCCTGCGCCACACCACGGATGGATATGGTTATGCCCTACGTCATCCCAAGGAGATTAGCATTTGCTGTTCTTCAGCTGCAGAACCGCAGCAAGGATGAGCGAGCATCAAAGACAAGACTATTGGCTATTTTTGGATTATGTCATTACAGTTAGCCTACACCAGATTACGTGGCCTTTGAAAAAGTTATTTAAAGCACCAGACTTCTTTAATTTAACCCTTTACCTTGTATAACAAAGTAGTTAACTTCAGCTTTTAAAAGGCTACCTGAAATACTCTCAGACATCGCATCTTGCACTGCCTGGTTCTCAGTATGACCTCCCAGTGCCGACACGCTTCACAAACACACAGTTCTGCTTGTACCAACACACGGGTAGCACCATGCCTGTGCCGGTGTGACTGGCTGGCAACGACGCGGACAGAGACGTTACGACTCTCGTGTTCATCTCCGAGCCTGCTGTTAACCACTCTTCCTCATTTGGCCTCTCCAGCTTTACATCGGTTTAACATGGGGCACTACGACCACTTTGACTGGAATACAATGGCTAAACTAGCAAACTCTCCTCGAATTTCCCTCTGTGGCAGCTCTGGTAAGTTTAATTAAAGGCTACTTAATAAGGAAGCCATAAATATAAGTAACAATAATAAAAGGTCTAAGCCCTAATGCTTTGGTTCAGAATTTCAAAAACACCCCAAAACAGGAAGGTGAGTATGTGCGTAGAGAGAGAAAATGTTTTATTTTCTTTTAAGGGCTACTGTTCAGCTACCGAAAGGTTTCTGTATGACAGGAAAATTATTGAGGGCTGTAAGACACAATACAAATAACTTATTTATTTCAGCACAATCCGATTCAGTGAAAAGGAAAAAAAAAAAAGTATCTTTCAGGAAACAAACACCACATGCAGGAGTACACGAGGCACAACCCTCCTGGACAGCCTTCTCCCACTCACCACCACGGGTCAACCCAGCCCAGCCTCCCAGCCGCCTCCGCCCAAGCGGTCCCAGTGCTGAGGCCAAAGACTGATGATCCTGACGTCTATCTGGTAATCTAACTAATCGCACAGGCCTGCTCCGACTGCTGCGGCTTCTCCTGCTCTCCGACCACGACCACCCCCACTTCCTCGCAGCCCTCCCGGGATGTTCTGCCATGGATCTATCACGCTGGTCACGCCTTGGCAGCATCCAGCCAAGGGCAGCGTGTCGAGGGCTACTGCTCTTTGCCAGGGAACTGCGGGATTAATCTGATGATGTCGGGGGGGGAAAAAAAACCCAACAAAAAACCCATCCTGGTTGAGATTGTACATGTTAATTCAGCTCTTCCAAAGGTATTGCTTCAAACTGGAGCTTCGAGGGCATTACGAACATTTGTGTTGTTTAAAGGTCTGTAGCTCTTGGTTAGGCGTTAACGAGCTTCCTTTAAAAATCAATCCAATGTGCCCTCGGTGCACAGATGCTGCAGATCACAGGTATACACTATGTTCTGCTTAATAAAAACTCCACTGTTAAATGAGGGCCGATTTGTTTAATAAAAATGAATTCAATTTGCTCCAGACTATGTCTATCAGTCTGCAGGCTGCCTGTCAAGAATAGAGACAGGCACAGGAATAAAATTCCACACTGCTGCAGTCTTTAATCGCTTCAACCTGAACAGGTCAGGGTATCTGGAGTTCGGCGTAATGAGGCATCTGTTTTTCAGAACTGGTACGAAACAGACACGCTGGCCTTGGTAGAAGAGTGGAGGACAAGGCGGTAATGGGAATTCACCTGGGAAGCTTGCTATTTAAGGGAACAGAAGAGTATTATTACTAGGAACGCAACCTTTGGCTGTCCAAATATGAAACAGACAATAAAGGTGCAAGTTATTCAAGTTCAGAGTACTTCATAAACCAGGATGTTATCTACCCTACTGTTTTTACAAGTGGCTCTAATTCACAGCACTAAAAGCTGCTCTGTATTTTTTTTAAAAAAAGTGTTGCATTCAGCAGCAGCAAGCCATCTGCTATGTATTCCAACCAAGCAGGATGCCCTGAAGGGGTTTCTCTCAGAAGGCTCTGAAGAAAGGTAATCCCCCGGATTAAACAGCACAGTTTTTAACCATCTGTGTGCCAGAATATCCTGCGTTAGGCAGCTTTAACAGAAAATACACCTGTTTTCAGCATGACCGGGTAAGGAGAACTGGTATCACGTTGCTGAGAAGGCTAAGATTAAACCTGACAGGTTACACGAAAGCCAGCCATAACATTTTAACTACACCAATGGGAAACCGAACCTTAGAAAAGCTAATTTTCTTTTCAGCTTCCCAAAAGAATCCTATCAAGTTTCACGAAACTGGTGATAACTTAGTTTCTGCCAAGTCTGCTGACACTTCTGTAAGTTGTATTTAACTCATTAAAATGGCAAACTATTATTGCGGCCAAGAAAAAGGAGTAGTTCTCTGCCAGTTTAGGGAATTATTTAAATACTTACAGAACATCCCAATGAATGCCAGCACCAAAGAAGGGTGACAGCAGATCGGGCAGCCAGAATCAGGGAGGGAGGACTAAAACTTCACCTGACCCCGCAGCAAGATGATGCGAAGACTTTAACAGGAAGTGCGCAGCGAGGGGAGATTGACTTTTCCAAGAACACGTGCTTATGTGTGTGGCAGGACGAGGGGTGGAGGTTACTGACACTGCCCGGGCAGCGAAGCAGATGCTCGTAACAACACAGAATCGCTGGAGTCAGATCCCTGCTGGACAAAATCGCCTTGCATCAATGAAGTGATGGAGGGCTAATCCAACGGACAGTATCAGCAATATTTCAGTGCCAGTAGAATCCAAAAGCAGGCTAACAACGGTACTTTTCATTTCACTTCAAGGATGAAGCATTAAGTATTTATTTGTTAACAAACCTGTGGAAGTTGTCAAGTACCAAGTTGCCTAAAATAGCACTTTTCACATAGCCAATTCATTTTGTGTATTTCTCCATGTAAGTCACAAAGGCGCAGCGGCTCACTCGGATTTCCTCACTGGAGGCAAGACTGCTTTCGAAAGCAGTTGTGGCTGTGCAGCTCCGCTGATAAAAATCAGATAGGACAGAGGAAACCAAACAACATTAACTTTAAAAACACTACTACAGCAGGACATTGGGGTAAAATCTTCATCATGATTTTAATTTTCTTAACACCTGTATATTCCTAAGTTTAAATTACTGAAAAAAGAAAAAAAGAAAATCACACCATGAATGCACGCACCAGTGCACAGATCTTTAAATACATGCTGTTCACAGCAACTTTAGTGAAGTGTCTGTCTTAAGTAGAGGGAATCTGGCTGTCAATGGCTGTTCCAAAAAGTGAAATCCTGCTGTTACGGACAAAATCCACCACCTCCTGACATGGTAAATGACACTCACCCACCACAAATGGCAGTGAAGAATCATTAACCTTAACGGATACTCTCTATGCAACGAGTTTGGTTGAAAACCAGAAAAACAACAGAGCTGCCGAGCCTTTCCATAGGTCTCCGGTAACACGGAAAACAGAGAAATCCCCAAAAGGGGCAGGTAAGACCCAAGAGGAATGAGAAAGACAAGCTCAAAGGCATACTGGAAGCGCAGGACAGGAGAAGAGGAGGCAGGCTGCTGTCCTAGCACAGCCCAACACCACTGAGGCACCGACCCTGCAAGTGTCTCTAATACAAACTACGCGTAACGTTGTCAAGCCCTGTGCAATGACAGTTTTAAGAGTGTGTTAGCAGATGATTAAAGAGCCTAGCCTGGAAATGATGTTTTGCCAGCTCTTGCAAAAATTGTCTAGTTGATGCTTTGTTGTACACCTTCAGGATGCACTAGAGTATTCTAGGAAAGGTTCGTATCCTGCAAATCATTTCTGACTACATGGTAAAATATAAAGTCAGTTAAATTTAAGATTACTAATTTTTCAAAGATTTCCAGTGCAGGCTAGCTAAAGGTATTAAACTACGTTACTCTGTCTCAACCGGTATTTACTACTAAAAGTCTAAATAAAAACACCAAGCCAGAAAACACTTTAGTAAATACTGATTTATCACAAAACCAAAACAGCACCACTGGCCTCCACGTCCTGTCCACTCTGTCAGATTCCTTTAGAGTTGTTCTCACAATCTGGTATTTTGCTAGGGTGAGAAAAAGATCATTTTTAAAGGGGAGAGGAGAGAAACATATACAATAAAGTATTATCAAGGAAAATAAGAGGTGTTTAGAGCTTGGCTTCGTGAAGTAGAAGAGATTTCTACAAGAAACTTTGAACTTTGTTTCCTCAGCATTATTTTGCATTTAAACGAGTGGATTTTTTTTTAAGCTACAAGAAATCAAAAAATACAGTACTTACCCGGTATCTAGTTCGAATACTCTAAGGTAAGTGGTAACAGCCTCCACACACCTCTAAAGCTGAATCTCCTAAAGACAAAACAAAAGCAAATTAATTGCTCACTAACTCATNCGAGTGGATTTTTTTTTAAGCTACAAGAAATCAAAAAATACAGTACTTACCCGGTATCTAGTTCGAATACTCTAAGGTAAGTGGTAACAGCCTCCACACACCTCTAAAGCTGAATCTCCTAAAGACAAAACAAAAGCAAATTAATTGTTCACTAACTCGTATGTTGAGGGCTCATTGCAAAGTGATCATCACATTATTTTACAACAATTATTCATAATATGCTAAAGGCAAGACGCGAGTGAAGTAACAGAAATGTAACCTCCTATACGTATATCGACTTTTCACTTAAAGCAGGTAAGTATGGAAGCCACCAGGAACGTGGAGGCGTGCCGCAGTCTGGACGTGTTTAACAGGCACACGCCTTCCTACGACGCAGTCGGCTGGCACCCAAGAACACATTTTAAAGCCTGCCTTTACGTATTTCCATTATGCTTTCACTCAAGGGCCGCCTTAATGTTAAAGTCCAGAATAAAACAGAAGTGTTTTTACTGTCCAAAACATTTTATGCTACAGTAAGTCTCCACAATGTAAATACTTACCTTTAGAACTGGTTAGCTGTCAAAGTAAGTTAACAAATAGTTTAAAGTATAGATTCAAGGGCTTCATGCTTTCATCTGTAGCTTCAGCCTCTTTTCCCAAACCTTTTACCCTGTGAAAGACCCACACTTAGCCAAAGTAAAGATACCAGTCGCACAAAAACTCTAATAACTATTATCTGCTTAAGACTTTTGACTTTTTCAACTTAGGCATTCGTGAAATATCAGTACTTAAAACAAGAGAAGTGTGTTTTTCACGTCTTTATAATCTGTAACGTTGTACAGAGAGACTGCTAAAGCAGCTTAGCTAACAGAGCGGCCCAGCAGACGAGCAGCGGGCACACAGCCTGCCCTCTCGCCCTGCAAGGAGCAGCCCAGCACAGGCACAGGGCAAGGCGAACACGGCAGAGGGAGGCTCTGCAGCAGCGCAGAGAGGCTAAGCGGCGTTCAGATGCCAGGTGCCTTCATGACAAATACACAAAATTTGGTTTAAATTTCAATAGAAAACCAGTCTTGTCTGCACGGCACCCTTCTTCACAAGTGACTAACAACACTGCCACTCCGATGAAGCAGATGCGCAAGCGCACAGAGCGGCCAAATGCCGCTACGCCACTTCTAATGCCACTCTGGCATCAGAATCAGTTTGTGCGCTTAAACCGTAGAGCAATACCAGCTCATTTTGCCAGGACACATTTCCATCAAGAAAACCACAGTTTTATCCTTTCTGCATTCCCTCATCCTGAAGCAGATGACCCGAAGAAGAAACAAGTCTCAGTTCGGCATACAAGGAGGAAGAACGCCCGAGACGACCCAGCAGCACAAAGCCCGTCCTTCAGCCGTCAGGGCACAGTTAGCTTGCTGCAGGTCACACCAAAATAGGAGAATGAATGGGCAAGAGGAACCTAGACAATGGTACGGAAGAATTTAGGGGAAAAAATCACTGCAACAGATTAAAATATCTTTCTGATTAAGCAGGTACAGGATACATCTAACCCATGTCATGAATCACAAAGTCCCTGCCGCGTTAGATTACCGAACAATAAACTTTGCGAGTGGAACTTCAGAGCAGCTTTCACCCGGCAAGTCATCGCTTAATCATCACCCAAACCCCTTCAGCAGTTTCCAAAGAACAAGCTCTGAACACACTTGAGAAATAAGCCCTCCATTCAATTAAAAAGCATGCCTTTCACAAACTTGATGGTTTTGCTGTGGCAAACAAGAGAGGTCGGGAACGCAGCCAGCAAGCTGCTGGCATTACTGACCACAGAATTTGCTTTACGCAGTCCGTAAGAAGCTGCTCGATCTTCGCAGCATATCCGTAAAGGAGCAAGAACGAACCGACCAACACGCAAATAATCAGCCTACCGTTGATGGATCTATTTAGTTCATTTGATAGATACTGTTAGGGACTTCTCCTGAAAAGTGAAAGGCCTCAGGGAGTGCCCAAGCTACAGGCAGAATTTAAACTTTCCCGCTGACAGGAGAACGCACAGTATTAAAGGGCAGCCTACCTCTCGGATGCAAAACGTCCTGTTTTGTGAACCTACAAAAGCTTCCAGGTTCCCTGCCCACCGCTTCCTTCATTACAAAGTAATCAACAACAGGAACATTTTTAAGCGATCTTTAGAAGGCTGCGGATGGTAACGGGGTGAGTGACCAGAATCGTGGCCCGGGCTCTCAGGGCACCAGGGTCTAGAACAGACTGGCTCAGACGGACGAGCCCACCGGTTTTGCCTCTGGTCACTGTAAATCTTCTCTCTCACTCTCTACCTAGCAGATGCACAGCCTTTTTTTTTTTTCCCTGCCTAAATCAGTTCCGCCTTCATACCTAGATGAAGACCATCCTTAAATGTACCACTAGTTCTGTTTCAGGCAGCAACCTAAGCTTCAGGAATGCTGACAGTCAAACTGAGAAACAGCAACAGTATGCTCAACGTACGGATGTACACAGCTGGAAATCTGGGTAAGACGGCAAAGTCCAAATGTAGATTGGAGATTTGATTATACTTGCTTGCCTTTGACAAAATTAGCTATCCCGCTAAAGTCAGCATTTATGTAACGAAGTAAATGAAAATACAATGATGGGTGGACGGAAGCTTCAAATAGTTCAAATACAAGAGACCTCATCAAAACTCCACCAGAAGAAAAGTCTTTATGTTTTACAGCACACATACACAATATCTAGCTATGTACAGAAGTCAGGTTATACAGAAAAGCAGTTTTTTAATCTTAATATGGATGCAAGTAGCAAGATTTTCTTCAGTCTCTCAGCTACGCCAATACAAAGCTTCATTAATGGCAGAAAGCCTGATTTACAGCTGGTAACAACCGAACAAGACCAAAATAAATTCCACAGGAAACTACTCTTCATAAAATACCAAAATACAGGAGAAACCGTGCCAGCTATTTCGCACCACGCCTTCCTCACCGCGTCCTCCCGTGCGTGCTCCCTGCCAGCACGGCGGCCGTCCGTTCCGGGGTTCTGCTCGCTCGCTTTCTGTTGCAACTGGCAATTCTAATTTAGTGACTCAGGAATGTTTTGATCTACCCATCCAATCTCGTTATTCAGCAGGCCAGATCCACTGACCCAGAGCTCTACATAATACCCTGTTTGTAATTACTCGTAAATACCTCCCCTCCTTATGACATGAAATTCACGGGACAAACAAAATGAGGGAAAATGAAAGGACGGATGCCAGAAAAGAAACAGAAGCTTTTAAAATCAAAATTAATGGATGCTACCCGGTTTCAAGAAACACAAGAACTCAAAGAAAAAGTCTGGGGAAGGGAATAAGCAATTGTTGAAGAGGCGGAGAATACATACCCAAGTATGAAAATCAGAAGGAAAGATTAAAGAAACACGAAGATAAGAAAAGCAAGCAAAGCTACACGAATGCAAACTAAATTCAGAAACACATTACAGTTGTGGTAAGTTTTGTAACCCAAATGAAGAAACACGCTTCAGAAGTTTGCCTGTGCTTTCAACCATTTTGGTCATACCAAACCCAGCTCTTCTAGCCTCACGCGTCCTGAAAAATTGAATCCAATTTATCTAAGATCGTATTTTCCCCATGCACCATGACCATAAACAGTGCTCAGCACCTTTTCTTCCTCTAACCAAGAGATACATGCCGCCTTTCCCTTACAGAAGTCTGACATGCTCTCAGATGTATTCTTCTTGAAAAATAGCGTATCGGTTTCTTCTGTCGGCCCTGATCTCCTCAGACAGATGCAGGAGAACCATTTGCCACAGTTCTATCAACAGAACTGTCATCATCCTGCTCCATATGTTGTTACCAAAGAGATAGGTATCTTCAGGGTACCTCGCTTCACAATCCATCTCCATCATGGACGTGAGCCGTATTGTAGTTAGCAAGTATTTAAAGAATTAACGCAAATAAAGTAAATAAATCAATCAACAGACTAAAAAAGAAATGTCCAAGCCTTTATTTTCACACCCTTAACTTGCTCATCATCACTCGCAAAATGAATTGGTATTGGAAAAACGATGCGAGAAGGCTGGCTGTAATGCAAGCCGGCTAATAAGTGCACTCAGAAGACTAGTACTGTTTTAAAGTACTCTTCATGAATGTTCCTCAAGCTGTCTTGACACAGTAATTTTTAACCTATTAATTGAAGCGCTAACATTTACTACTTCATTAAAGCATCCAAGAGTGAGTGTTTTGATGTTGCTCATATTTTTTATATCACAGCACAAAAGCCTTTTAGCTAAATTTCGCTATTCGGTTTGTAGCCTTTTGCTAAAAGGTCCTGTGAGATGTTTCGTAACCGTAAAAACGTTCTGTTTTGACGTGTAAGTCCTGATGTAAAGCTAATGTAGTATCCAGGGTTATTAATTCGAGTGCATACATCGTTCTCCCACAAAAACCCAGTCTTACAATGGCCAAATTCATTTGCCTTTGGAACAGAAGATAGATCTCCAACACTGAAATACTGTGACACTAAAATCTGCATTAAGTTGTCTTAAATGTGATTTGGGGAAAAAAAAAATCGAAAACAAAACGCAGAAACACAAAGCTTTTGAATAAATGAAATCTGGGACAACACAATTTCTCTGCTAAATTCAAGTCTAAACTGATGTGCCATCCATCACTAACGACTGAGAGGGATGGTTCATGAAACTTGTGACAAACTTACCTGCAGTGATACAAGCGCTGTTTCTCTAATAAGCTTAGCAGATTAAAATTTAGCCATTTAAGCCTGATTGACCAACCTGTTATAAAGACTTGTGACCTTGTACCCTACATAAGAGTAAGATTCAAACCTACTAAAGAAGGTTTTCCACATTACGGGGGAAGAAATGTAAAGTATTAGATTCACATTTTCTATGGTCTCTCCTCAACTAAAAGAATTACTCTTCAAAACCCCAGGTTTTTCAGTGGATTCCCTATTTAGGATTTCATTGCTCCTCTTTAATCCTTCAGCAAAATTAAATTACTGTTTATGGCATTACAGTCGTTTATACGGCAGACTGCAAGTGTCCCAAACTCAATATGGCTATAAAAGCCCCTACATCTGCTTAGTCAGCTGTTTAAAAATTTATGAAAAAACAGTAGTTCTGTTTGCTTGCCTCATTATTACTCTCAATTATTTCTCTATAAATCTACGCAGTGTTTGAGTCACTGTAACTACTCATAGCATGCAAGTTCAGTAGAACAAATCAGAAAACCCACAACGTTCATACCGCGGACGGAGTGACACCGATGGCACACATTTCTTCTTTGGAAGAAACACCTTACGCTTCTTCAAAAGCACCTATACGGAGGTACAGCTCCGTTTGCGCTAGGTGGGTTGAATAAACTATATCAATTTAAAAAAAGATCATATTGCTAATGACTATACCAATACAGTCAAAGCATTAAACCTTTAAACTACAGAGAAAACCTTGGAACAAACAGATGGGTTTACTCGCATAAAAATAGGATTTACACCGTTATGTCACACCTGTAGGCAAGACAGCACAAGGCTTTTAAAGAGCAATAAAAGAATCATAGAATCATAGAATGGTAGGGGTTGGAAGGGACCTCTAGAGATCATCTAGTCCAAAAAAAAAAGAAAAAAGCGTACAACTCGTGTGACAAAAGGTTCTGCAATCAGATCAACTGTCACAACGTGATCACCGACCTCCGGACAGCCTGCTCCAAATGCCTCGCCACTTTCGGTCGGTCAGGATGAGNCTCTAGAGATCATCTAGTCCAAAAAAAAAAGAAAAAAGCGTACAACTCGTGTGACAAAAGGTTCTGCAATCAGATCAACTGTCACAACGTGATCACCAACCTCCGGACAGCCTGCTCCAAATGCCTCGCCGCTTTCGGTCGGTCAGGATGAGATTTCCGTTGCATGAAGCAGTAACTGTGCAACAAAACAACTTTAGTAACAGGTTAAGGAGACAATGCTGGTCTAAGCAGCGCCTTTTTACAGCACAGGCAGTTTTTGCCTGGTCAAAAAGAAGGAACGAAGAGAGGCGACAGTACATCTAAAAAAGCCATGCAAGCAGTCTGAGGGGCAAGAGAAATGACGCAGCAATCTTCCCGGACATGAACACATCTTTCAAATTACACGCTGGTCAGCAAAGGGGAAGAAAAAGAGGTTTCTCAGAAATTAGTCTGGAGGGGCAGGCCAGGGGAAGATGACCCTCTGTACTTATCTACAGCAGCAGGAGATGGAGACACACACACAGAAAAAATTTCTGTCTTCTTTTGCTATCAATTGTGGAGGCAGATGAAAAAGTAACTAAGGAGATTCCCCCCCTCAAAACTTAAATAATGTACAAATATGGTTTTACAAACTGGAAAATGCAGACCGAAATTATTTCACAACTAATTTATGATTGGAATTGCTTTGCTGTCAAATAAATGCCCTGGGCAGTTTCAATCAAGAACAGTTTTTGTTAGGGACTTTGAAATGAACAGTTTATTTTAATCTATGAAAAAGCAAAAACGAAGACCAGTTTGTAGGGACAGCAGAAGGTAATCCACATTATCTTCAGCTTGATCTAAAACGATCGCGTCTGGTGTTTCCCTTTGAGAAACTTTACCTCTGTTTTCAGGTTATTGGTGTCTGCCATTCAGTTCTTCAACAGTTCTCTCTTCCCCCGCCAAGCACACAAATCTACCCCTCAAAAAGTTATGAATAAAAGCAAAACCAAGCAGCACTGAACAGCAGAATTTATAACGCCGAGTTTCCAGAAACAACCAGCCACCGAGCCACCCAGCTCAGGAAAACCTAAAATGCCTTTATACGACCACCAGGAATCCAACGTAACGGTCTCTGTAACGTCAGAGCCTTTCTTTCTGTTTCACAAGGTAATTTGTTTTCAGTAATCGACAAGATTTTACTCTAAAAATTAAGCTTGTTTCTTTAATAATACAGGAAGAAAAGAAAGCGTTGCTCCCCCACCCCGATTTACTTTTACCTCACGTATCTGATCAGGTCCTCCCAGCCTAAGAAGATCCATAATTATTCAAGCAACCCTTGCATCTCCTCAGTTAAGTTGTGAAGACTTTAGTTCCAAAGACTTCTGTCTTTAGCAAAGCTTAAAAATTAAGCATATCTAAAAATTCCTCCTTCTCGTTGCTCAACTCTATTTCCCCAGTTTTTGTGGAGAGCGTGGAGGAGACTTCACTATTTCATTATTTCACTTCCTCACAGAAACTGCCAGAGAAAAGAACGTTTCAATTTCCTCCTGTAAAAAAAAGCAAAGCATGGGCTTCTGACACACATTCAGAGACTTCTTTATTAGATCATAAAGAAACAAGAGGCAAAACGAGCACGACAGATTTGTTTTCCTTTCAGGTAAGACTGAATACTAATAAGAAATGTTAAAAAAAAAAACCATAACCAAAAAAAACCCCAAATCAAAACCAAACCAGCACTCCTTTCCCTTTCCTAATTGCAAGGCTGCATCCAATACTGCAAGCTTCAGCCAGAAAAGCCAGCAGAGCAAAGACGAGAAGAGCCGTCCCGGTGATCGACCGCTGCACTAGTGGTGGTGCCTAGTAAGGACATCCAGACACCAAGGAATACGTGTCTTAGTAACAGCCTGGTTTAGTCAAGAGCTACACGCTGACACAACTTACTGATCCAGATCTGGCAACTGAGTGATTTGCCGGTATCGCTTCACGTCGAGGCAGTCCAAGCCACGGCAGCAGCTCAGGAATCCAGGGCAGCAGAGCTACATCACCTTGGGGTGACGGGTCCTAGGCGTAAAGGCACCGATTGTCACCATTCCCTGGCAGCCGAACATCACAAACACAACAGGGAGTCGCTCCTGCAGTCCCACAGCTGAGGGAAATACGCCAGGACAGAGCAATCGGTGTTGTAAAAGATGTTCAAGGTTGAGAACAACGTTTTCCACAACTTTTAAGACCACCCTCAAAATCGCTGCTTTCGAAAAACTACAGATTAAAATTACAATCACACCAATAACATTTTTTTAAATTGCACTCTCTTTTCCACCACAGGATCACAAGACTCCCTGCACGAACTGAAGTGCTGCGACAAAGCTGCAGCGCTGACACGAGCACTGCCTGCCCCCGGACTGCACTGTCCAGTTAAGCCCCCCAAAACCCCAGAGAAGACATCACCAGGAACAAATCGTCCCCTGATCACAAACAGGGCACAGGCTGTAGGATAAAACCCTCTGAACTCAAACACTGTGCTATGGTGAGGGGCTGAGCACAAACCCAAGCCGACCAAGCCCCCCAAGCCCATGAATCGCTTTTTCCACAGCCAGCCTCGCGTGAATCGGGAACGACGCTTCGCCAGCGATCGCAAGACATCAAAGCGTACCCCGCAGTTCCACAAATCAGAAGTAGCCCTGCGCAAACACGGAGCGGTAGAACAGACCTAAAAAAAACTGCAAGGGAATGGGCAAGTCATAAATACTGATTTTCTAAACTAATTGATACAAACAAAAAAAGATATATACATCTATATTTTGGACATGCAAGATGTTCTTCAGTCATCTCCATAGCACAGATTCCTCCTCACTGGATAGTGCCAGGTGTCACAGAAAACGGTTTAAAAGGCACAAGGAGATGAGCCTCTACCTGCGCCATTCAGCTCCCCAGCGCATGGACATTGAGAAGCACAAAAGAAGCTAAGACTTAAGATATCCACGATAAAATACAAACTGACCGGCACAGCTTATATCACTCAACTTTTTCCTTGTTGTTTTGGCAGGAAAATACCACAAAATTCCTTTTCTTTTGAAGGCTGGGCGACGCTGGAGGGGCATGCCTCCATTGCAAATATTTTCGTTTCTTCTTAGGTCAACCAAAACAGAGCCCACGACCAGAGGTAAACACACAGTTGGGCACCGCAGACAGCACCTTGGGATAGAGCACACATTTATTCCCTAGTGATCCAAAAGTTTTCACAGCACTGAAGAAAGTCACTACAAAAGCATTGCTAACGTAACTACATTCAACAACACACCAAGAATATATTAACCAGGGTACAACTCGTACGTTTGAGTCTGTGTGGATAGCGAGGTGCTCAGGACCGCGTGCGCTGCCTCCACCCAGCTCATTGGGCAAGAAATATCCAAATAAATCGTGGGATTGGATTAAAAGCGGTTCTAATTTAAACTGACATTTTCTTACAGGAGATAAACTCTTTGGTATTTTCTAACTATACAGTGTGGTTTCACCAACAAAAACATTTATTTTGTACTACAGAAACCATAGTGGTCTTTATTTCCACTGTTCTCTCTGCACACATTCAATCTGCAAACTGCACAACGAAGTATGTGCTCAGTTCCGCCATTCAGTCTGGCAAGAGTATTTCATGGCTGCTTGGGAAAAAAAAAAAAGCCCGTAATTTAGAAATAATGAGGCGACTGAGAATGGTATTTGTCCTACTGATTTTCCCACTAACTCACTAGTGATTAGCAAAAAAAGACACAGCTTGAACTTCAGACCGTAGACTTAGTTTGCAAACCCGGCACTTAAGGAAAAACCACGCTCTAGACTTTAACTGTAACCAAGTTTTCTAATGTTATAATTGGGATAAGAAATAGATCATCTGAACGCATACAGATCTTACAAACTAAGTTTTCAGACTGGAATCACACTTCAGAGGACTTAGAACACAAAGGCCACCATTATACTGATTTAGTCACTGCCATTCCCAATGCACGCGGTGCTCAGCTTCAGGGTAAAGTAGAGGGTTATCACATTCAGTCTTTTTTCCACCTGTAAGTAATAACTGAGAACAAAGCCAGAAAACCCTAGAGGTTTTGTGACTGCAATGCCTTTATTTCTCCCTCTGATCTTTAACACTGGAGCATGACAGGCGTCTCAGGCTGCCCATACACAGGCCGTGATGCTGCCAACGCAACGCGAAACCAGCGTTATTCTCACGCATCTTCCCAAACCAAGAGGGCATCTTCCTGAAGATCCTTGAGAGAATCAGTTGCAAAATAGCACCTTGCCTCATTTAGGGTTAAATAATATTTTATACATCTACACGTGTAAACAGCCTCTAAACAGCAAAAACGGAAGAGTGAAAGTCATCACGCAAAGGTAATTTTTAACAGGCAAGAGGGACTGACTGGGCTTTACGGAAGACGTCAAGGGGACAAGTCACTGGAAGAAACGTGGTTTTAAGGTAAGACGCAGGAAACCCGGGTAAGGAGTTCACAGAAGATGCTGGGTTTTCATCACCCAGGATATTTCATCCAATGTATATTCCACTTTAGGACCAGTAATAACAAACAAGGTCAGGCTGATTGTCATCCCTGCGATCCCAACCACTCAGGGAAATACCGAGGGATGCATGGGGAATTACAACCACGCACCTTCCAAACATCTTTTGATTAACTCCGCTTCCCTGGCTTTTGTAAGTTAATTGCGAACCGGAAATGCTGTCCCAAAGCAATTCTTAAAGGTGCAATAAGAAGGAAGTGAGAGAGCGTGGAAATCGGGAACTTTGCAGGAAAAGAAAGAAAGCGGGAGACGGTTATTAACGAAGATAAATATTTTCACTAATTACCACCCAGACAAAATATTTCTGTTCAATATGCATTTATTTTGCTCTGTGATAAAAATGGTCTACTCAAAGCAAGAATGTTATTTCCCAGCATTAACGTTAGGGCCTTCAAAAGAATGACTGAGCAGCGATTTGTCAAACCAAACCCCAATAATGACAAAAGAAACTGCATCGCCTATTTCTCTTTCGCCACTCAGAATAACTCCTTGAGACACACGTCAGAGCCGTACACGTGCGGAGAAGCAGCATCCCTGTGTGACACAGCTTGTTAGTTATCAGATGGAAAACATTCCCAAAGTTTACGAAGAACAGCCACTCAGAACGAGCCTGGAACTTAAACCAATTCACTGCCCTGAACAGTAACTGAATCAGGGTTTTTAACTCAATTTAGAACGGGAAAGATGTCTGGTTACAGCTTCCGAGAAACAGGTCATCTCAGATTTCAAGGGAAGCACTGAACAATTTTGTGGCCCCTTCCCTCCTCCTCAAGGACAAGCAGGCGAGGAGACACCAGGGGTGCGGGGAAGNGAAAGATGTCTGGTTACAGCTTCCGAGAAACAGGTCATCTCAGATTTCAAGGGAAGCACTGAACAATTTTGTGGCCCCTTCCCTCCTCCTCAAGGACAAGCAGGCGAGGAGACACCAGGGGGGCGGGGAAGAGCGGAGGATCCAGGAGCGGCTAAAGCACACCGGCAAGAAGGCCTGCTCCCACCAAGGTCCGCCAGCCACGCTGAACCACCTCACTCTCTTCCAGAGCTCTGGGTCCCCTGCCCGAAACATCACATGGATCAAGTCAGGTGAGGCGCATCGGGTCAGTCCCACTGTTCCGGATCAAAGCGGTGCTCAGTCTGACCTGGAACTGCAACAGGGTAACTCCAGTCCCTGATGGACCACAACTAGAGCAGAACTTACAACAGCAAGCACTGCTTCAATTCCCTGTGCAGATACCAGATGATTTCACAAGGATCCCATATGCCCTTTGTAAAAGCACATGAAGACTCATTAGTTTTATTCCCCTTCTGCCCACTGTTATCACAACGTCACGCATCCCCAAAGACACGCTGCCACGCTCCAGTATCTGAACAAGATCTTAACAGGTCCCGTTCTGTCCACTGGTCCCCGTTCTCATACTTCTAAACATCAGAAGCAGCAGCGCCAACTTTCACGCTGACCTCGTAACTACAGAGAAGAAAAATTAAAGACTTTTTTTTTTTAAATTCCCTTAATTGCATACCATCAAGTAATGACAGATGCAACCTGAAACTATAAATATCTCAGCTGGTGCAATCTAGTCTTGGTAGAAAGAATTTCCTGAACTTAGCATCTTCCAGATTGCTGCAGACATTGTCACTAGGATCTGCCCCCGAAAACGTCTGGAGTTCGGCTCCCAAGTCCCTCTCCTCTCTACAAGCAGCTTTAAACATAATTACGCTTTTCCACTAAGCGTCCCTAAATCCTCATGCCACGAGAAGCAGATTCGTAAGGAAAATTCTTTAATGACTGACCCAGTCTAGGCAAAGGCACGCATTACGCACCATGCACTGGAACCGTGACACAAAACGACAAACTATTTCTGAGCATAAATAAAATTGCTAAGATATTACCACCACAGTAACAGAAAATCCTGTTAAGAGATAAAATATGTAATGACAGATGGAAGGGGAAAGAATATTTTCGTTTGAAATACAGCCAAAAATTTAAATTTAAAAGGAAAAAGCAAACAAAACCAGCGCGAGTTTCTACTTTTTGCAACTGCATAATTGGCTACTGTAATGGCATCAGTAAACTTTGGACTCTTCCTATCCGCGCTGCAAAATATTATCAACGGACAGGTCCTGTAGAGTCACTTTTTCCACAGATTGTCCTGTAAAAGCCACAAACGTTCCAGAGCCCCTGCTGCTGCCACCTAACACAACTTTAGCAAGACACAGATGAAGCCCTGGAAGGAGTGGGAAGTCCTGCGTGACAAAAGCAAAGCAGGACAGGGCATGACAGTGGTCCTAGAGCAAGCAGTTAAAAACGATTCTTAACAGACATATAAATACATATCCTCGGAGGGAAGAGGAAGCCCAGAGGGCAGGCAGGGGGAAGCGCGGGGTGTTGGCTGGATCTCAGCTTCGTGCTCTTCTATTGACTGCTCCTCACTCGTATTAGGTATCGCCCATCGTCGCAATCAGATCTAAAGAATTATTTACTTGTATCATTCATCTGTCAGAAGCCATCAGACCATCACAAAAACACCAGCTGATG